>BTPG01000008.1:134186206-134423706 GCA_036245525.1 Semisulcospira habei
GCGCATGCTCAAAGATACAGTTGATCCAGCAGACTCCTCCCCTGAAACACTCTGGGAACAACTGAAAACTGCTATTGTAAAATCTTCTGTGGAAGTCTTGGGCTTTGCTAGAAAGAGGAACAAAGACTGGTTTGACGAAAACGACGTAGAGATCCAGGAACTTCTAGCAAAAAAAAAGAGCCGCCCACCAGGCCCACCTAGCCCAGCCTTCCTGCCCTGTGAAGAAGTCTGCCTTCCGCCTCATCTGCAGCAGTCTCCAGCTCAAGCTTAGAGAGCTCCAGAACGAGTGGTGGTCCAGACTCGCACAGAGGACCCAGCTCTGCGCTGACAACGGTGACTACAGGGGCTTCTACGAAGCACTGAAAGCAGTGTATGGCCCTAGGCACCTGGTACAAAGTCCCCTGCGAAGCGCTGATGGACAGGCACTCCTCACAGATAATACCTCCATCTTGAACCGCTGGTCGGAATACTTTCAGGACCTCTTCGGCGCTGAGCGCACTGTTCAAGAAACAGTCATCCTCCAAATCCCACACCTTCCACTAAAGGTTGAATTGGACGAACCGCCCACCGCCGAAGAGACCCTCACAGCCATCCACCAGCTCAAGAGTGGCAAAGCAGCAGGCATTGACGGAATCCCGCCAGAGATCTGGAAACATGGAGGCCCCGCACTGCACAACAAGCTCCACGACCTCTTTCTCTGCTGCTGGGAAAAAGGAACACTACCAAAGGATCTCCGTGATGCAGTCATCATCACCCTGTACAAGAACAAAGGAGAGAAGTCTGCCTGCTCTAATTATCGTGGAATTACCCTGCTGTCCATTGCCGGGAAAATTCTCGCAAGGTTGCTCCTGAATCGGCTGGTACCTGCCATCGCTGAAGACCACCTCCCAGAGGGCCAGTGTGGCTTCAGAGCCAACAGGAGTACCACCGACATGGTCTTTGTGCTGAGACAGCTTCAGGAGAAGTGCCGCGAGCAGAACAAAGGGCTGTACGTAACGTTTGTCGACCTAACAAAAGCGTTTGACACTGTGAGCAGGCAAGGTATGTGGCAGATCCTGGAGCGACTAGGCTGTCCCCCAAAGTTCCTCAACATGATCGTCCAGCTCCACGAGGACCAGCAAGGCCAGGTCAGACTAAACAGTGACCTCTCAGAACCATTCCCCATTCGCAACGGCGTGAAGCAAGGCTGCGTGCTGGCACCGACCCTCTTCACCATCTTCTTCAGCATGATGTTGAAGCAGGCCACAGTGGACCTCGACGATGACGACGCAGTGTACATCAGGTATCGTCTCGATGGCAGCCTGTTCAACCTCAGACGACTGCAGGCCCACACGAAAACCCTACACCAACTGATTCGTGAGCTGCTCTTTGCTGATGACGCTGCCCTCGTTGCACACACAGAGAGAGCCTTGCAGCGCATTACGTCCTGCTTCGCAGATGCCGCCCAGCTCTTTGGACTTGAGGTCAGTCTGAAAAAGACAGAGGTCCTTCATCAGCCGGCACCCAAGGAAGAGCATCGCCCTCCCCACATCACCATCGGCGAGTCCGAACTGAAGTCTGTACACCAGTTTACCTACCTTGGCTGCATCATCACGTCAGACGCCAAGCTGGACAAGGAGCTGGACAACAGGCTGGCAAAAGCGAACAGTGCTTTCGGGCGACTATTCAAGCGGGTGTGGCACAATCAACAGCTGAAAAAAGGCACCAAGATCAGCGTGTACAGAGCTGTCGTCCTCACCACCCTGCTGTACGGTTCCGAGTCCTGGGCCCTCTACCGCAGCCAACTACGACTCCTCGAACGCTTTCACCAGCGCTGCCTGCGTACCATCCTGGGCATTCACTGGAGTGACTATGTCACCAACGTCGAGGTCCTTGAACAGGCGGAAACTGTGAGCATCGAGGCTTTGCTGCTGCGGACACAGCTTCGCTGGGCGGGGCACGTCTCCAGGATGGAGGATCATCGCCTACCCAAGATCACTCTGTTCGGCGAGCTCGCCACTGGACACCGAGACAGAGGGGCACCAAAGAAGAGATACAAAGACGGTCTCAAGAAGTCACTTAGTGCCTGCCAAATCGACCACCACCAGTGGTCTTCGCTTGCCGCGGACCGTGACACCTGGCGCTCCACCATTCACAAGGCAGCCGTCTCCTTTGAGGACTCTCGCAGAGCTAACCTTAAGGACAAGCGGCTCAGAAGAAAAAACAGAGCTGTCGTAACTCAGAACCCTGACCAGACCTTCCCCTGCAGCCACTGCGGTCGAACCTGCCTGTCCCGGATTGGCCTCCGCAGCCACGAAAATGCCTGCAGACGACGTGGGCAAGCCCTATAGAATCTTCGTTCGCGAAGTCAAGCCAAGACGTTCCGTTGCGTTGTGCGAAGTGAGAGTAAACTAGACTAACCGATTTTATTCACTGTACAAGCAAATGTCATGCGTACTCTCACTATTTGAAACACTTGGTAGTAAACGCTCGGTAAATGTTTGCAGACTGGGCGATGAACAAATCTCATTTTAAAACATTGGCTGAGATCTTACGAGATTTAGGATGAATACAGGCATTTTTTCCAGAACGACTACAATGCAGTGAAAACTCACCAAGAGAAGAAGACAAAATCTATAAAAGTGGTCAACATCACCTGAAAGTCATTCAAATTTCTTCGCACAATACGGCCTCAGACAATTAAGTGTCTGAAAACAGAATTAACACTTTTACTGAAAAAGTGAAAACAAAAACACATAAAAGAACTTTTACACACCAGAGAACGCTGAATGGCCTTGCTCACAACACCAACAGCTAAATAACGGATAATATGCCTTAACTGCTGTATTCACGAAGTCTGCTTCATCTCCACGCCAGACGCAGTTTCTCAGCCCGCCGTTCAGTGAAAGAAAGACAACATTAACACCATAAGACACCATTACACGGTCTGCAACCCAACTCCTCAATAGCCGGCAGTCAGTGTGGCCTGTCCTGACTTCGTACAGACAGGGGCGCCAAAGGTAAATACTCCACCGCTCTTACCCCGCTTATTTTCTACGCCTGAGGAGCATGGATTAAAGTGAATGTAGGGAAGAGTCGTATCAGGCAAGAAGAGCCCATGAGAGTATGTGCCTCTTGCTCGATGAAAAAGGACAACGTTGGGGCAAGGTAAACACGTTTTCCAATATTCATTCCCCGGCCCACTGACACAGTTCCCATCTTGTTGTGGACAGTGGGAGGCCGAATCCCGGCCTTTTACAGCCACATGAGACATTAAGATCCTCACGAGTCCAAGTAGGCTATAGCCTCATGAGAATCAGTTATTAATGAATCAGTTATTTATGATTTTTGTTTAAGGCTGAAGAGACGCCTGTTCAGGACACTGAGCCATGAAAGAATACCTTTTTACCAACATAGGCTGAAATATTAAGATATTACAATTCATGTGTCATGGTTCAGCCACATTTAGCTGTATCTGACAGTGAAAGGGAAGTTGCAGATTATGTCTGCAAAATATTACTTGTCGAATGGAGTTCAGTTTCGCTGTGGGCACTGGTGGGTCCAGTTCACGCCGTCTGCTTAAGGCACATGTCCCCAAACGTCTCTGAAGAAAGTCTACAATGGTACATGCTCAAGGATTTATAATTCTATGTGACATAGTTTAATCACATTTACATCTGATTCTAATAGGGAAGTTGCTTGACTTCAGTCGCCAACAACAACAAGGTTGTAATGGTAAGGGCAGTTAGAAGGCGGGGGAGGGGGGGGGGAGAAGGAGGGGGAGGGGGAGGGCTGGAGGGACATGGGAGGAAAGCACAGAGAGATTAGCGAGGCTGCACAGCCGGGCAGGGCGCACGAGGATTAACATTCCACCCGCGTCTTCGAATTCCCCAACGAACACACCTGTCCTGCTCTTGTTTCGCAAAGATTCAATGGCTTGACGTTCCCTTGATCTGACGAAACAAGGCTGTTAGTGACCGTGGCAAGAGGTACAGACCCTTTTGAGTCCCCGTAACTGCGGGGGCTCATGAGGATCTATGTCTTTTGCAGATGGGTCGTTTCGCTGCAGGGCTGTCCACTGAAACCCAAGATCGTCTCTTTCGTCACAAGAAAGAAAATCCCAAACGTAGCAAAAAACGAGAGTTGTTCCAAGTCGACGAGAGACGCTGATGGCGCAAGAGGCGCAATCCTAAGTCCCTTCGAGTCATTCGTCCAAACGTTCCCCTTGGAAAAGGCACAGATCTCGTGGGCTGTGCATTTGCATGGGCTCACGACAGCTTTTGCTTCCCGTAGTCAGAAGTCTGCCGCATTTGCATCCTTAAACCGAGGTAATCATAGGCGGTTTAGCTGAGAAACTGCCTCTGATTGGAAGAGCTCAGAGGGATCTGACGGGGGGTTTTCTGCTGATTGCGGGGCATTACGAGAGCACACGCTTCCCATAAACGGAAGGCGTCCACGGTTTGAGCATGGATGAGGAACAGTGTCACGTTTATAGACACTGTTGGGCTGCTACCAGGCGGGACCGTTGTGGCCTCTAACGTGTAATCTAGGAGTGAAGGACATATTATATCTGCTGATGCTTGCAACGTCCCAGAAGGACGATCGGATGCATCTGCACATATTTGTAGCTGACATTTAAACTTATGGTTTCATACTGTTGGATGGACGCAAACTTGGAAGAACCAGAATTTCACATATCCGCAATTGACCAAATCCGCCTTATCAGGAAATATATCAGGCATGATAGTTCACATGTACTGCCAGATTAGCTTGGCGCCTGAGGCGCCAAGCTAATCTGGCACTACCCCGAACTATCATGCCAATGGATAGTGCTTTGTAATCCTAAAGACTTTTAAAATCTGCTTGGGAGGGCCAATAACCTTTAGCAGCACAAAATAACGGGTTGTAGCAAACGGCCGTACTTCTAACCATATATATTCACATTTCCCCATAAACCTTTAAACCTCATGAAATACCACCGACACTTTGAAGATGCAAAGAAAATTTCATATTTGTATCTTAAAAAAAAAACAAAACTGCAGCCAACAGGACCTGCAAGAGACATAGAGTTTCATGTGTCCCCGTCGGCTGCGGGGATGCATAAAAGTCTGTACCTCATGCAGGTTCCATTTGCATCCGTGTCCTTAAAAAGCATACCATAATCGGACATAATAGTTATAACTGTTATCACGCGACAGCATCTTTACCACTGATCCGCCACGAATATTAAAGCATGGGTGACTGACAGCGAGGGTGTGGGACACAAACAGTGTATATAATATATGAGGAGATAGGACACCGATTGCCTCCTCGTTCTGAGGCACGCAAAACAAACACGACGGATCCATGCCAGCAAGGACATAGATTCTAATAAGCCCTTGCTGATAAGGATCTGTTTCTTGTTGTTGCAAACGATTTGCTATTGTCGACAGTTCCCTGATTGCATCATGTTCCTACCGTACGCTGGACTAGAAGTAAAGAAATCTGATTTTTACCAGAGAGATACACATTTTCCCGTAAGCCATGAGACACGCAAATTCTCATGAAAATCTGTGAATATTTCTAACGAGGGAGGTTTGCCGTTCGAGTGACAGTTTGAGAAAGAGATGATGGGACAAATACATGATACCCATCACCGCCACGCTCCTAGCCCGGAGGCTGGGAGTTGGCTTGTTTATGGAGGACTTTTTGGATTATGTAGCCAGTCAGAGTGTGAGGTTGAGCCATGACGGTTTCCTCTGGCTGGGAACAGACACAAGAACCTAGAATTTCTGAAGCCCCTGCAGATCCCCGAAACCGCATTGTGATCTATGACGGTAGCATTTGTTGTTGGCACATTGACCCCTTAAGGCACCCACAGAGGGAGATGGGTCGTTCATGATCATTCAAGGGTAGAGCTAGATTAGCTTGTCGTATGAGAAAACGCCAAACTAATTTCGCACAATCCTTGAACTATCAAAGCAAAGCCATCTCCGCCACAGGCACACAGTTTTTAGACGCCTCCCAAGTTGCAAAAGTCATTATTCGGTGTGAGTGAGCTAATCCAATCCAGCCCAATCATGTCCTGTCCAATCCAAGCCAGCCCAGTCCAGTCTAGTCCAGTCCAGTTCCAAACAATCCATTAAACTCTGGTCCAGTCCAGTTCAGTTCAATCCAATCCAATCCAGTCCAGTCTAGTCCACTCCAGTTCAATCCAACCCAGTCCAGTCCAATCAAATAAAATCGAATGAAATGAAATCAAATAAAATCAAGAACAATCCCTAATTCTCTTCTGCTCCAATGACAATGCTTATAAAAAGAATGTGTGCTGATTTTATTAGCTGCAAGTCCAAAAATGCATACCAACACATACGTAACTATGACGTAGAACCGCAAATCTACGTGACGCATTCCAGACCAAAAAGGTGACTGCCAGGCTGTAAAATGCAAAGAAGTACCCAACGGAGAAAGAAAAACGCTTAGAAAAGACAGTTACAACACAATTTATTAATATTTCGGGTAAATACCCCTTTTCAAAATAGACAAACAAATAGAGAGATCAGTCGCTACTTATCTTCATTTATCGCAGAAGAAATGTGGCCAACCCACATTCCTTCTGCGATAAATGAAGATAAGTAGCGACTGATTTATTTGTTTGTTTGTCTATTTTTAAAAAGGGTATTTACCCGAAATATGAATAAACAATGCTGTAACTATCTTTTCTAAGCGTGTTTCTTTCTCCGTTGGGTACTTCATTACGTGACGCATGTACAACTGACCCATTTACCTTTCATCTGGCGTGTACACACATTATACAACACTGAAGGGGAGAGTTTGCAGTTGGGGTGGATGTCAAACGTTGAATGAATTCAAATACGATCTTGTGAGGAAAAAATAACGAATGCCTGTACGCAAGACTTTTAGCGCATTGGATAGTCAGTGTAAATATGTGCCTGACTAAAGTATACATAACCGCTGTAGACCTACGGAATGCTGAAAGTATTTGATAATTCAAGAGCAGGTTGTAAGATATGGTTTTAACACAGATAACCCAAACGTACAAATGTCCCACTTTGGGAGTTGTCCTGTGAAAGCTACAGTACCGTTTAGGAGAGAGAAATGATGAACATAACACCAGTACGCAAAGGTCTATTGTGCCGAAGTTTTTACCCACCGCGTATACCATCGCGGCCCGATAGGCCTTTGCATACTGGTACAGCTCAAGGATGGTGCCAGAATTCTGACACAACCCTTGAACGAACATCCTCTTGTTAGCCAACCAGGACTAAGTGGCAAAATATTCCTAGGACTGAAATTCGTAAAATTATATATATATATATATATATATATATATATATATATATATATATATATATATATATATATATATATATATATATATATATATATATATATATATATATATATATATATATTGTTTTCATCCTAGGTCACAGGACCAGTTTCTTTAGCGCAAACCGTACCATGTGACCGTGATACAAAAACCCTTGTAGCGACAAGTGGCGTCCTCTTTGTAGTCTTCTTTGTGACGCATCTTGGATGCGAGTTTTGTTCTGTAAAAGATCACCAAAACTTTCAAAAGGTTGTTCAAAACAACAAGCACACTCAGTACTGGAGACGACAACGTCATAAAATATTTTAAATTACGTAATAATTCTATTATGTATAAATGTATATTCCTTTGACGTCAGTCATGTCTGGCGTGATCCAGGTCGGAAGTTGTCTTCTTTATTTCTTTTAGGAAAATAGTGGAGGAATGAAAACAAATACGTTATTGGTTGCAGGGTCTTGCTGCACGAACCCTTGTAGACCTTCGGGAGGTCAAAGGAACCGTTGTACCCCTCAGGCCTTCGGCCTTCGGGGTACAATGATGATTCCTTTGACCTCCCTCAGGCCTACAAGGGTCCGTGTAGCAAACCCCTACGACCAATAACTTATACTCTCTGCAGTCATGAGAGCAAGATGATCCTATAGGGCGGTCGGAGATATCGAGTTTGCAGCAGTTGTCTTGCCATAGTTTTCTGTGCGCTCGGCGCGCGGAGGAAATAACGATAAAGCTCAATTTCCGGCTAAGATTTCTTCCGCTGTCTATATATTGACTACATTACAATTCACACTAAATGTATGGGCAATTATGTGTGTGACCGAGTACTAACTTGGACCCTGATCCGGTTAATTACGACAGAACCACACACATATGCAGTCAAAGATCTTGTAGCACAGGCCTAGGTAAGCAAAAGCCCCCGTACAATTTCTCACACCATCCGGCACACACGACAGGACCCTATACGTACTATTATACAGTGAATTAAACCAAAGCCTGGCCGAACCACAAGATGAGGTATAGAAATGCGTTTTCACGCTTTGTAACAATGTACCGTATTTATTTATTCTAGTCATTGTAAAATACAAAGGTTTTACATTGACTGTACGTGTAAGAACTACTTTACATTGATACACATCGCGAAAAGGTATTTTTCTACATCAGCCTGTGATATGGACAGCTAAATGAATGTCAATACAACTCTCTCAACAACAAAAAGATAGCATCACTATTGCCATTCACTCCCCAAGCCACGAGCAACAGAACACTGGCCGGGTCACCCACAGGTGAACACTAAAGTCTGACGTATGGACTCCAGCTTCTACTAATCTCCTTCTAAACTTAGAGAAGCGACGCAAATAAATATGGGGTATATCCTTACCAGCAAGATCCATCGACTCTTATGAGCCCCTCCGGCTGTAAGAGCTAATGAGAATATATGCCTCTTGCAGATGGAGGTGATAGGTGAAGGATTTTGTCATTCTGGCGACAAGTGGCGCCACCCAGTGACAACAGGCACAGAAAAGTCTCGCAGGAAAGGAAAACAACCCATCAGTCGCTAGCGTAATCGTCCAAATAAATGTCACCATCTCGGAGCCAGAGATACATAGAAACGAGGCATGTCCCTTAACAAGAGGCATTGAATCTCAATGAGCCCCTGCATCCTGCAGGGGCTCAATGAGAATCAATGCCTCTTGCTGACGGAAAAGGCAGATGGAGAAAATCTTCTCGTCACACCCGACTGACCAGGCAAAATGGGAGAAAGTATTGTGATAAAACGGCAGGCGGAACAGTTCCAATAAAATAAAATCGTCGTCCTCCATGGAGCTCAGATAAAAATTGGTCAGTCTTTACCACTAAAGAGGCGCAGGTCTTTGGCAGCCCCTATGGTCCCCATCACCGCTTGACTATCTACGCTCCTTGCAGAGTTGATTGAGAGGAGAGCTGGTTGCTGGAGTTGGAGATGGCACATCAAGAGAGAAATTCTGATTACGCGCACCATCGCACGCGAAAATTGTCGCAGCGATTTTATGAATGATTTCACGATGTTAGGGGGCCCATAAGATAAAGGTAATAGACTGAAAAGTTGACAGCCACAGGTATCACTGCACGACTGAACAGTTTGATCGGTGGCAATTAACAGACAAACAAACAACAAGCAAACGAAAACAGATGATTGCCTGTTAATGTACTGACACCACTGGCACAGATAAACGCGTGTGTACAAATGGGAACATGAAACAAATTTGACCGACCTTATTTTGTTAAGTGCGTTTTGCAATTAAATTATGTTCCAGCAATTTAAAACAGCTTATATTTCAGGTGTGCATTTTACTCCGAAAACAGCTAATATCAAAACTGCCACTGTCAGTAGACGCAAAATGATGTCTTTGAAAGCAATGCCAATTCAGCACGGAATAATCCCACCAATCCAAGGAACACGGATTGGAACAGGGTCACAGCAAGAGACAAAGAAGCTCAAGGGCCTCCGCAGATGCGGGGGCTCATAAGATTTGTTGCCTGTAGCAAAATGATAATTCGCAATTTTCCGGGGCAGCGAATGGCTGAATTGTTTTTCTCTTACAACAACATTGAATACACCCGCATAGAAAAGGGGCAAAATGTACTTATATTAAAAATAACAATAGCAAGTGCCAGAGCGATGGCATGTATTGGCAACAAAGAAAACGAAGAAACGAACAACAACAACAACAACAAAAAAAAAAGAAAAAAAAAAAGCAAGAAGCTAAAACAGGATGCAAGCAGTTTAAACCAGATTGTTCTCTGAACGTCCGGTTTTCAGCTGAAAGTAATATATGTTCTCGTTTATTGTAAGGTACAGCAATGCGACACCACAAACTTACTGCATGAATTACGTTCGTGACGAGAACGTCAATGGCTCAGCCTAATCTTTCAATGGCAGCCAGCAAAAAAGGCAAAAACCGCATAATACACCCGTTCTGAACCGAGCATCTAGTAATCTGTTTATGCTTAAACAGGAACAGTGTGACACCTTCCCTCGTGGACAATCCGGTTAAATGACCTAACAGCACTATTTTATACGTGGCTCATTGAATAACAGAACTCTTTGTACCGCAGAAGATATTTGAGTCTTTTGACATTTTTTTCACATTGGCAATGACCACAAGGCACTCAAATGTGCATTAAAAATTCTAAGCTTAAGAGTTTAGTCTCACGGATTGTCTTTAAGGTGATTGCGAGTGGCTAAGAGGTTCCCAACTTTTAGACACAAACCAAAATGAGTCAAGTCCGAAAAAACGCAGCTGACGTGTCTGTGTCACCAAGAAACATTGCTAAAATGATTTTTTTTTAATTGCTTTGACAGTATGCCGTCTCCCCCCTCCACCCCCCCCTACCCAAACACACACACACACACACACACACACACACACACACACACACACACACACACACACACACACACACACACACACACACACACACATACACAATCCGCGAGGTTATTGCAATGTCCCAGAAAACTGAAACTGTTGATCAAAATTTAACTGAACCATGTCCGTATTTCGAATAATGGTGACTGACTCATCCCAGACTCACAAATGTCTCTAAGACACGCCTAAGCAGCAGGATACAAACTCAAATCCCTTACCTTAGGCGCCGTATCAGGTCTCCGAAACGGCAGGTGACTACCCGGGTAAACGCCACCACTACCCTGTTAAGCATCACGCTTTTCGACTCTGATGAATTTCTTCTTTTGGGAAACAGAAACATATAAATGAGACTAAATCTTACCAGCAATAGACATATATTCGCATGAGTCCCTGCATCCGCAGGGACTCATGAGAATATGTGTCTCTTGCAGCCCGAGAAGAGGGAGTGGCCGAGAGAATATTGTATTATCGTTGTACGTTCTCTCTTTTGTGCGAGCGGGCACAAAGGGGGCCTTTCTTTACCTTACAAAACTGCGTTTCAATTTCAAACCAATAAACCCCATCGACTCTATCCTTGATGCTAGTGGAACAAAGGGCCAGAGATTGGGTCCGCGTGTTAAACTGTCCGGAGCTAACGCAGTAAATTCCACGTGGGGAGTGAAGAGAGAATGACCTGAACTTAAGGCTCTAACCTGATAGCATTGCTGGAGTGCCTCAGAAAATGCAGCCCTGACCCATAACAAGATATGGTTCGACTATGATTGTTCAAGAGTTATGGCTGAATAGAATGGCGCCTCTAGGCTAAAATCTAAAATCAAGCGGCATTATCATGTGTCTTCAAGGGTGGTGCCTGAATAGCTTGACGCCTAGAGGCGACAACTACTCTGACACCACCCTTGAACAATTATCACCCTTCCTGAGGCCTCACCCCTATAGCTGTCGGGACAAAGAAATGTATTTGTACCCGTGTGATACCGACTCCTAGACGTAGCTATGTAACGACAAGACGCAAAGTATCTTGGCAGATATGAAGGAAGACCAATTCAAAACTGGTATACATGCGTTTGAGAACCCCCGCATTTACTCTTTTCCATGCTTCTCATTTTGTAACCGTAAAATGTAAAAATAATACTGAGGTCTTTAATCTTTAATCAAATGAAGTGCAATGCCATAATTTTGCTAAACGAAAAACAGTCGAAATATATATTTTCAGGGTCTGTATAAATCTAAAATCCTAGATACTAAATTGTTACTGCATCATATCCTACTGCAGGTCATCATGCTCTCATAAAATACACACACAAAAGAAGATGTATTGCATGAGCAAACATACATCCGGGAAGTACTAAGTTACAATTAATAACTTCTGTCACGATACCTCTTCCAGCAAGCTGTTCTTCTCAGTGTCAAATGAACTGATGGGAAAACCCAAGTCTGCAGCTCTTTCTGCTGATGTCCCCTCTTCTGAACTGCCGCAGACATTTTGTGATTTTTTTCACCGACAAAATCAAACTGCTGCGTGAGAACTTAGATGCTAAGCAGTGTGATCCACCCGTTTTTGCTGTTTTTGATGGTCCATGTTTTGCAAAGTTCAAATTTGTTACAGAAAGCGAAATCGCTGCCATAATTGCAAAGTCTCCAACAAACAGTTGCATGTTGGATCCTGTTCTGAGTTGTTTCCAAAAGCAGTACCTCAGCGATCTTGTAAACAAGTCTCTGTCAGCCTGAACTGTTCCAAAATCTTTCAAACAGGCTGTTGTTACTCCGTTGCTAAAAAAATACAGGCTTGGACAGAAATACACTGAAAAACTGCAGGCCTGTAGCCAACCTACCGTTCATTTCTAAGGTACTAGAGAAAGTTGTCTTACAACAGCTCCTGGAACACTTAGAGCTGAATGGTCTGTTGGAAGTGTATCAGTCCGCCTATAGGAAAGGTCACAGCGTGGAGACAGCGGTCCTGAGTGTTCTAAACGACTTGCTTTGTAAAGCAGATGAGAGACGTGTCTCCCTTGTGGCCCTGTTGGATCTCAGCGCTGCTTTCGATACGCTGGACCATTCCATTCTCATGAAGAGACTCAGTTGAAATCACGTTTGGCCTGCGTGAAACGGTTCTCTCTTGGTTTGAATCTTACGTTTCCGATCGGTACCAGTTTGTAGGGGTAAAAGACAGTGTCTCTAGACCTTCCATTCTGGAGTTTGGAGTGCCTCAGGGCTATGTCTTAGGCCCTGTATTGTTTACGTTGTATTCACAACCGCTGTCAGATGTTATTTCCAGCCATAAATGTTCTTAACATAAGTATACCGATGACACTGAAATCTCTCAGAGTAGTCCACCTGGGGAATTTCAGTCTGTTGATGAAACTGGCATCAAGTCTTGTGTTGACGATGTCACGACATGGGTGGACAGAAACAAACGTATGTTAAACCCAGAAAAAACAGAGTTACTGCCCATTGGCTCAACATGCCGGCTTCAACAAACTCACACTGAGTCTTTACGCATAGATGACACTGATATTCCATTTCAGTCTTCGGTCAAATATCTTGGTGTCAATCTCGATAAGACTTTGAGTATGCAGGGTCACGAGGGTGAAATCTGTCGTGGTGCTTCATACTCTCTCTGAGACGCATCACCTCTGTCCGACACAGTCTTTCTGAATTTGCCACTGCAAAGTTAGTGAATGCTTTAATCACAAGCTGTCTTGACTACTGCTATGCTTTGCTTTTTGGTCTTCCATCTGAACAGATTAATCGCCTTCAGCGAGTTCAAAATAATGCCGCAAGGCTTGTGAAGCGCAGACGAAAACGAGACCACGTAACCCCTATACTGAAAGACCTTCACTGGCTTCCAATCCAATCCCGCATAAAGTTTAAGATAGCGACCCTTGCATACCGCCCCTTTGATGGCGGTCTTCCGTCATACCTTTCCTCCAGTCTAATTACTTACCAACCCTCTTGCTCACTGCGTTCATCGGTAGAGAAACTTCTCAAAGTTCCAAAGTTCCATCTCAAATCTGCAGGTGAACGCTCTGTCAAATGTACTGCTCCTTTAATTTGGAATTCCTTACCGACTGAGCTGAGAAATTCCTCCACCCTTACGCAGTTCAAAGCAAAGTTGAAAACTTACTTTTTCTCGCAGACTTTCGTGTAATCTCTACGGTATTTCTGTACACCCCACCCCCCCTTGCAGACTGTGTACGTGTGTGTGTGTGTGTGTGTGTGTGTGTGTGTGTGTGTGTGTGTGTGTGTGTGTGTGTGTGTGTGTGTGTGTGTGTGTGTGTGTGTGTCTCTCTCTCTCTCTCTCTCTCTCTCTCTCTCTCTCTGTGCATGTGTGGTTTTCGCCCGCGCATTGAGTTATATTATAAATAAAAGAAATGCACCATATAAATGCCATGTATTATTATTAAGAAGACGTTGCGTAATATGTCTTTCATAAAAATATACAGATAGGAATTTCCGGTTGTTCGCTCACGGTCACCAGAGCTATTAGACGCACTTGATAAATGAGGAATTCACATGAATATGACATGTCTTAATTACCGGAAATCTCGTGAACGCGTGCATGACATTAATTTATGTTCCAAAATGCACGATAGGAACTTCCGTCTAAAGAAGCATCACCTTAACACACTGATGACAGGATTCTAAATTTCTGTTGCTCTCTGAAGACAACAAAAAAGTTCAGGAGACGCATCGACCATGAAAGTTCAAGGGTGAAGCCAGAATAGCTTGGCGCTCGTTGGCGCCGAGCTATTCTGGCACCACCCTTAAACTGATATTGTCCATCAATATCTTGTTGTAAAATGTACGCTCTATACAAGTTATTTTGGCACCACCCTTGAACTGTCAGGGCCTGTTAATATCGTCCTGTAAAGTATAATGCCAAAAGTAACCAGCAGTAATAGACTGACCTCAAGTTTGCATGTAAAATTCATCTTGCTAGTCTTTTATATCCTCACTCGTACAACCTGAAGAAGATCACACCAGCATTCAGTGTATGCACAACTTATGGGCACAGTCCCTTCCCTACTTGTATACAGAAATAGTGACTGGACCAGGGCGTTGCTCCTGCCGCCCTATATTCGCTACCATCCGCCAGAATGAAAGCAACACGAGGCGAGTTCTGAAGAACACTTGTGTACAGGTAACCATTCATCAGCAAGCAGATCCAGGCTCTTGAATTCAAGCCACAGATCCGCATGAGCCTCGTCACACACAACACCTATGCATTTTAGTGTCCAACACATAACTAATTTACATCTTTGTTGTAAGTAAGACTGAGGAGTTCCAGCCTACGTCTGTGTAGGAACAAAAGAAAAAGAAAAGAAACTAACAACCTATGATGACGTCCTTTGTGTGCAAAAAAGGTGTGTGTAAATGGACCGGATATTTACTACAAGAGGTATTGATTTTCATGAGCCCTTGCAAATACAAGGGCTCATGAAAATCTATGTCTCTTACAGATTTAAGGGCTTGGTATCGGGACCGTGCCGAGGGTCGCATCACGTCCTGAGGAACGCGAACCTGGCCGACCCCCAGTGACCCAGGAAAGGACACCCAAGGCCAGAGATGTCGAACCTACGTGCTCATCTCAAAGTGGAAGGAATTGAGAGTTGTTTGGACAAGAAGAGGATACATACCAGGCCACAAAAGTTCCCAGGTCAGCGAACCACACACACTGAAGATTCTCTCCCTAGAGGAATTGTAGAATAGCAAATTGCAGAATAACAACTACGAATATCCTTACTGACTGTATTCGAAAATATGATGTTTTTGTCCGGAGCGAAACATGATAAGTTGGCGTACTCACTGTGAGAGATTATAACTGCGACTAAAGAAACCAATAAAAAGAATCGTGATGTTGACAATTTAAAATAGCCTGTGAACTTTTCCTATCTTCGAAAATATTTACGTTTCTCGTCGAGTTTCCAGAACACGAAATGAGCGTTCTCGCTGTCAGAAACATTTTAACTACAACCAAAGAAACCATTGAATAAATAGTAAACACGGAAAGAAACACGCTTTGGGAGTAAACTGTTTTAGTCTTGTCCTTCCAAAGCGTCTTTCTTTCTTTCTTGTTTATTTCTTTGTATCTTACGACAATCACCTTTTTGGTCTGGATTTTCAGTAGAAGCTAATGACTTACATGGGTTTTTCTTTGTGATTCTTGAACCTTGAACATTTGTGAGCGTTTTATCCCTCCTTGTTTCATATCTTCCTTTCTTTGATCTCTATCATCGGGGATGGATGACGTCTTTTGGCCTAGCGCTGGACAATCAAAAGACTACGAATACCCAGCGCGCATATAGCCATCGGACCAACGTTGGCCGCAACCGGCCAGCGCACGGCCGTGTGCTAGCCAACTGCGGCCAGCTTTGGCCCGATAGTCTTTTGCTGGGTACGTCAAGTACGTATGCTATACAGAGGGAAAACGAAAAAGAAGCACAAAGAATAAGGTCGCTGGAAACTAAACAAACACGTTCACGTGGCTCCGTAATTCCTTGAGAAAACAGGAGATAAGCAGCTAGATTGTAAAAAGGATTTGACGAATGCTAGACCGCGAAAGACGTCTGGAAGTTCATGTAAGGCGACGGGCAGACTGATATAGATGACAAATTGTAAGCTAAAGTTATTTATCTTTGTCAGAAATATATGCCGGGGTTCCGGCAAAGTAGATCAAAAACTGCACGTCTTTTAAACAGTGAATTAAAAGCCCCGAAAAACATGGGATATCGTTTGCTTCTTTGGGCTTCAAAGCCACTGTTTTTGTCGAAACACAAAATTTTGACTTGATGATTTCCAAACAACCCCTATTTCTATGAGCTAAGTTACTGAAAGAAAAAAAAAAAAAGAGTCGTGCCCTACCCGCGCAATAACTGTCTCTAGCTGCTACTGATTCAGGAATGTGATGCTGAAGGAACACATGTCAAGCTGTCATCATAACCTACTTAGACGTGATGGGCATGTTCCATAATTAACTTGTGAAGAAATTTTCAAGGAAGAAAGAATCACGATTGGAAGGGACAAGCATAACACAAATGATTATTTTGCTGAGAATGTCTTTGCATTTTGAGCGCATTTGATATAGATTCCCTAAGGAACTCAACAATTTTGACCAATAATTAGACAATAGGCCGCCCTGGCCAACCTTTGCGTATTGGGTAGCAGCCATGTCTTTGAGAAGTGCACTCTTACGTCGCATCTCCTATTGGATGCTGTACATAAGCCTATATTGGCAACATACCAATTTAGAAATTTTATGCCATTGCACATACCCAACAATGCTCAATGTCTATTGTCGAGACCCTCTACTCAAGCCATCCGAAGTTGTTGTATGTTTCGTCTCAGAATGCTTTTCGTTCCACTTAACTCGTTCAGCCCGACGGCCGTATTTCCCAAATTTTAGAGGCGTCATCTAATAACTATGCACCAGTTCCAGGAGATGGATTGAAGATGATAATTCAAGGGCAGTGCCAGATTAGCTTGGCGCCGACAAGCGCCAAGCTAATTTGGCACTACGCTTGAATTATCGCGGTCAGGGCTGAATGGGTTAATGGATGTTATGTATTATCAAAATATTTATTTAGAGTTAGAAATGTCTTTTCACCTACCCAACAATGTCCATTGTCGACAGTCTCTAAAACCTACGGACTACATCCATCTGAAGTTGTATATTTCGTATCAATGAGAATTCTTTGCTCATAACCACAGGCAGAAGGGCGTTGGAGAGTTCCTTTCCCTGACGCAGCGTCTCGCCCGACATTCCGGCCACTGAGTTAAATCTGCAAGAGGCATAGATGATCATGTGCCCCTGTTCATGCAGGGGCTCATGAGTATGCCTCTAGCTGGCAAATACTCGAAATCGGTTCCAATTACATCGTTACATCGAAAGACATTACTCTGGTTCAAGAACAGTTTAAACGAGGAGTGTTTGCACATAATCCGCTTACTTTTCACGGCAAACTAAGCACGGCTAAACGAATACACGGCATGTTTTCTTTAAAGCTCACATTCATTTATTCCCATACTTTGTTGCAATAGTCTAGGCGCCCTTGATACCAGACGACACAAAGGGGGGCTGTTCAATGTCGGAGGTAAGGCTTTAGCCCTCGACTCTTACCTCCGACATTGACCCCCCCCACCCCCCCACCCCCGATCGGACCCGAAAAACGACAAGAACCATTGCATTCCTATGAAAACGGTTTTCACATCGACGCGCACAAGGCACTTTCCTAGCAAAATTGAAACTCTCGGCCGCGAAACTGTCTGCTGATGTTTATGTTGTTCAAACAAAATTAACCACAAAAAGTTAGTGGGCATTTTGATCGTCGCGCAGCCTGAAGCAATTCATCTGTTTAGAATTATACTTTTCTGACAAATCTCGATCAAGTGGACGACCATTATGAGATCAATCAGCTTTTTGTCTTGGACGAACAAAAGATGATGGACGGTGTACGGATGGACGGATAATGAAAGTGTACTTCGCGAGTAGCCTCTAAGCTCATTCGAAAGACTGATTGATTGATTAGTTCGGGGTTTAACCTCCACGGCACCGGAGTGATAATGGACAGCTCAAAGGGGCGGGTTATGGGGGGCAGAGACAGCTATGTCTATGGAGTAAGACTGAACAATGATCAGTTCTGGAGGACTACCATTATGCTACTTTGATTTACCAGGACCTTTCAACGGACATGCTATTGAACAAGCCCGTTTTTTTCCGGGTTAAAATCACGAGCATCCGTTGTATACGGGGTCTTTATTTAGTAATAATGAAAGAGATGTGTACCTTTTGTGCGACTAATATAAATACAGGTGCCTGCTAGAGCAAGTCTGAGTGACATGGTATCACCTTTGTTTTTACTGTCTGTATATCTAAATTGTTGTCCACGCTCATCACAGATCATCGCAGTGACAGCCTCACTTCTCCCTGTCCGAAACTCGTCTGCAACAAGCACATATCTTTAGGAACCCCCACAGACAGCGGGGGTTCATGAAGATTAATATCTGTTGCTGTTGTACATATTGTTATATTTTTATCATGAAAATCTATGCCGCTTGCAAGTCCAATTCGAACTTTTCCTGCTCAAGCGCAGTATAGAGAGAGAGAGAGAGAGAGAGAGAGAGAGAGAGAGAGAGAGAGAGAGAGAGAGAGAGAGAGAGAGAGAGAGAGAGAGAGAACAATGACAATGACAATGAACCTTATTTCCACGGTAAAGTTTGGTAACGGACCAGTTTCAACTTGCGTTAAGAGAGAGAGAGAGAGAGAGAGAGATAGAGAGAGAGAGAGAGAGAGAGAGAGAGAGAGAGAGAGAGAGAGATAGAGAGAGAGAGAGAGAGACAGAGAGAGAGAGAGAGAGAGAGAGAGAGAGAGAGAGAGAGAGAGAGAGAGAGAGAGAGAGAGAGAGAGGGCTTGATCGAGCGCTGAAATTGTGATTGTAGTCACGGAAAGGGCGTTAGCACTACACAGTTCGACCCTACCACTCACCCCATTCTGTCTCCAGTCTCCGATACAGGTGACGCACGTTACTGATTTAAATCACGAATGACGCAGGTTTACTTAAAAAATGTCTTTCCAAATCCTGATGCCTGTGCCCCTCAATTTGTAAACAATCGAACAAATACTCTAGAACTTGTAGGCATTATAATAAGTACACTAACACCTGCCTACTGTCACTCAATGCTCAGATAACAGGAACTGAGTTGCTGACAAAATTCACCGAAGTGTTTGTAGTGTGTAGTATACGGTTTCTCCGAAAATCTTCGAAAACACAGCAAAGGAAAGTTATCAGGTTTAAGACATATACCACTGTTCAAAATGTGTGTCGTCAACAACGTATCACCTGACGCTAAAGAAGCGAAATATTGCTGTTGTTACAACTGGACACTGCGCCGAAACAACCAGTCATACAGCAACCAAACTACAGTAGAACCTGTTTTGATCAAATACCTTATCTGCAAGAAAAAGTTGCACGGTCTTCAAAGACAGGTGCTCTCTCAAGAGAAGTCTTAAAGGGCAAAATGTGCCACCTGTCATTAAAGACCATCATGTAGGTGGCGACAGTCACCTAACTGATGGTCTTTTAATGACAGGTCATCTCTCATAGGCTGGTCGCTCAAAACAGGCTCTGCTGTATCCCCTACTTGAATCAAAGTCCAAGTCAAACGGACTATACTTGGAATGTTTTGTTTGCTGTATTGAGATCACCGAAGGGAAGAAAAAATACAATGTAAAAACGAATCACTCCCTTTCCACCCACATATTTACGCTGCTTTGTAATTAAGGGGGAATTCTATCTACCTACTAACCAAAGCCTGTAATTAAGCCTTTCAATTTCACATGTATGGCGGACATTTTAAATTTATCTGCTGGGCACTATATGTGCATGTGAATACTATGTTAGAGGGAGAGACGACACGTGATAGCTTACATGATTATCTAAATGGTTATCTAAATGCGTGAAAGTGAAAAGGTATTAATAGCATAAAGAAGAATATGAATCCACCGTGATAGTTCGGGCCTTCAGGCGCGAAATTACTCAGACACCACCCTCCAACTAGTACAGGTGATATATCTTCTGTATTTGGGGCTAGCACTAAAAGTATTCTCACAAATCTTTTATCCTTGTACGCTTTCGGTTTCGGTATGCATGTAAATCAACTTCTTAATTGCCAGTGGTCGCAGACTGTTTCTGAAATCTTTGTTGATTCAACGCTAGAAAGCACCGGAACAAGGAATTTGAGGGACAGATTGAAGTCAGCAAGTGGTATAGATCCTCATGAGCCCCCGCAAATGCGGGGGCTCATGAGGATCTACGCCTCTTGTAGCTGGATCATGTTCGCTACTTCTCGCCAAAGGTGTTCATGGACAGACACATTCACGCTATGCCCATATCAATCAATCAATGGTATTGGATATTGTGGCTGTATAGAGATAGGGGTGCGGTCGTGAAATGGATTCATTCGGAAAGTCAGAGTAACGACCTCTAAAAAAAAAACCACAGAAGATTTTTTTCTTTTTACAAGAACGTTCACTAAACCGGCGTCAGTTTGAATATTGTATATGAGTTGATCAGTATGAGTTGTTTATATGAAGGCGTATTCGTAAGCTTATTCGTAACCCATATAAACTTCATGGCCGCATTTTCCAATTTTTGGAGGTGCCGCGAAACGACTATGTACCGATTGCAGGAAATGGATCGATCATAATGATTCAAAGGTAGGGCCAGATCAGCTTGGCGCTATCAGGCGCCAAGCTGACCTGGCACTACCCTTGAATTATCACGGTCGAGTCACCTCTTGCTGTAGTGTGTCAGGGCTAAAATTAATGGGTTACAGTATATGCTCTATGCGCTTAAAATGAAGTAAAAAGAGGTCTACAGAAAGAGATACTAGTGTTACATCAGTAAAAGTACACTGATTTATGTATCTCAAGAACTAGTGTCCAAATCCGATGCATTCAAAAGGAGAAGTGTCCTCTCTCTGGAAGTGCCTGTGTTCTTGGTGAACGTACGTTATACACCAGAGTATGCAATAACTTATCGTACCAACCGGCTCTAGCCTCAATTGTTTGATTGGTGAGAATAGAGTGTGGGCAAAACAATGAGTGCACGCAGCATTTTTCTTTCAGCCTTTTTACATATTATTTGGAGCTCGTCCAGATAGGAGCGAATGACGGGATCTTCATAATATGAACGGTAAATTTAATCTGTTAATGTGTGAATACATAATCAAGTTTGCTGTTCATGCACCGCGAGCGGCCCCACCCGCCTTGCGTAACGGGCATGAGTCACACAGCCTTATATTTCCAGAGCTCTTTAACGACATCGCAAACAATAGCGCTTGCATGTACCATAATACTGAGCCGTTATAGTTCAAGGGTAGTCCCTGATTAGCTTGGCGCATTGCGCCAAGCTAATCAGGGACTACCCTTGAAGTATCGTCGATCCTCAAAACTGATCTCAGTATATCTTGAGATATCTTGCTCTATCTCCACCTCTTTCAGTTTGAAAGTGTGAAGTACCTGTCGTAAATCTTCAATGGAAATCTAATGAGCTGTTTTATGTACGAAATGCCATTTAGCTGGACTCACGCATCGGGTATGTACGTCATAAGAAGAGTGCGCCAGTTTAGCAACCGAACAATGGTAATGCGTGCGTACATGGTCGCTGTAAGTATTGTTAATAACTAGTGATATGGACTGCATTATATAATCTGATATTAATCGTGTAATCCACACGTCCGTGAGTCTTTTTACTATACAGCCGGAATCAACTGGAATAATTCGTGGCTTGAAGTCACCGATAATGCAGACGAGTTCGCTTTTAGCCGCAAGGTCTAAACAAAGTCGGACATAACAACATTTCTTTTTTAAAGTCCCAACACTGTTTTTTTTTTTAAAAATAAATAAATTACTTCGTTTAAAACAAACTCCGGTTATAAAAAAAAAATGTTCTCTTCTGAGTTTTTGTAATGACATTAATGACATGCAATGAATCATCGCGATAAAACACGCTACCGACAGCCAAATGGTTAAAGACGACAAGAACACGCAGCGACAATACATTCGACCAGGACAGCTCGAATTAGATGCTTCATTAACTTGGCTGGAGCGAAGCTATTCAGGCACTAGCGCTGGGCTGTTTACGCCAATCTACCTTCGTCCTTGGTGGTTGAAAGTGAAGATAGAATGCGGTACTCATTCAGTGCACTACGTGAAGGTGTCCTACCATGCATAAGCCCAGCAAATCACATTATGCACACGAAAGCTCGAAAAGTGTTATCTGTCAATCTGTGAGAGCTTCTAATATGCACTCGGACAAAGCGGACCATGCGATTACATCTTTATCGATCTGCAGGGGATATACGAGTTTATCGATCTGCATATCTGCAAGTGAAACTGCGTATGAAACGACGAACGAAAAGCCGGAACGTCTTTGTCCTTACCAAAGCCTAAAAGTGTATTGCGAACTACGTGCGCGAGACGTTTACCCCCTTCACTGCTGAGATAAAGTGTACCACATCCATCTGCAAGAGACATAGATCTTCATGAGCCCCCGCTGTCGCGGGGGCTCATGAAGATCTATGCCTCTTGCTTGACACCACTCAGTGTTACCACCTTACTCGGACTGCGGAGGTCTTTTGTTGTTGAATTAACAGAGACTTCAGAAACACCCTCCGCGTCCACTAGCAGTGAAGGGGTTAATTTCTCTAAATGCATCAGGTATGTGAAGTTTTTCAACATAAACAATAGTGGAAAAGAAAAGGTGAGTTGAAGCGAGTGTCATGATCATTTTTTTTTTTTTTTTTTTTTTGAAAGATAGAAAGTGCACTGACGCATGTGTCTTCTGTAGCTTTCTCACGACGATACATTAACGCAGATAATTTATGACTTTTCAGTTTGCGTGCACAAGCTGCGGGGCATTTTTTCAGGCATTAAGGAAGGGTCGTTGCACCATTTGATCCACTGAACCCAAACGTCTTTCAAACTGCCGTTCTAAGACAACCTTTGAAAGCAGGTATGTAGGGTGAAATAGACAAACATTTTCAATCCCACCGCCAAATGAAGTATGTGCCTGATTTCATCATAATATCTCAAGGGCAGTCTGATTAGTGAAAGCGTCATAGGGCAGCTTATGATTAGGGAACGTTTCAAGGGTAGTGCTTGATTAGCTTGGCGCCTGGCCAGGTGCCAAGCTAATCAGGCTCTATCCTTGAATAAAACGTCCTAAAAGGATCGTTTTCTCTACGTTACTTGGTGCTTAGCAAACATATGCTATCATTGAAGCCGTTTGGCTATGGAAGGTGAACGGCGTAAGAAATCAGCCATGGCTGTTCCTAGGGAAAACAGCTGGGTTAGCGAATCAACGTGTATGTCAGCATTTAAATTTAACCCTTTTAATCCCAAGGTCCCATTTCTCAAATTTCGAGGTGTTGCCTAATGACTATGTACCAGTAGCAGGAGGTGGGGGTTGACCATGATAACTCAAGGGTAGTGCCAAATTAGCTTGGCGCCTTCAGGCGCCAAGCTAATCTGGCACTATCCTTGAATTATCATGGTCAATCAATCTCCCTCTGTAGGGACTTGAAGCTAAATGGGTTAAACTCAGTTTGTACCCGGCCTTTTTGTACTGAGGATAGGTCTGACTGCCCTCCGCATACAATCATGGGCCGGGTGTATGACAGGGCTCTCTTTCTGTTCGTGGCGGTAATTTGGTTGCTACACTAGGTATCTTGATTTCCACCACGAGGAATGGACCCAGAAATCAAGGTTTTGCGTAATCACTTACTACTACGTAGTTATAACAAGCGCATCTGCGCTCGTGCCAGCTACGACAAACATCGACGCTATGACCATTTCATTACTTCATTACTTGAATGTCATAATCAATCCCTCCATCTCTTTAGAGCATGATTTGGTCATAAAAACAACTTTGTAAAACATTACTCTCCACAAGACCCCCCCCCTCCCCCCCCACACACACACCCCGGTCCTCCTCCTCCTCTCTCTCTCTCTCTCTCTCGCTCTCTCTCTCAAGGACAAACATGAAAAGAGGCCTGTGCGCCTATTGTTTCCATCCTTGAGAAATAAAGTATCATTCATTCTCTTTGTCAGTCTGGACATTTCATTACTTCATTACTTGACTGTCACAATCAACCCATCCATCTCAGTAGAGAATGATTTGGTAATGCAACACACTTGCAAAACAGTATTCTTCACCAGTTCACCCCCTCCCCCCACCCTTCACCCAACCCCTCCCGCTTCCCCCGGCAAACACAAGGAAAGCTGATAACATAAATTTGACTGCGGTCATAAAATCAAGGACGCAGTGCTCGTGACTTTTTTTCTGTGAAAAAATTTCAGACTTCTACACTCTAATAGTCAGAGAAATCCAGAAGCAAATTGTGAAGATAACACAATCGATCACTCACACTGGTTGTCTCGCTCGATTCGCTACCGCTGATCGCTATTAGCGAATCAAGGGAGACAACCAGTGTAAATATAACTTTGACGATCAAACTCGGCAGCACATCAATGTTTCCCCCGAGGCAAACGTTAGACAAACTTACAAGAAATGTTTGTGGTTTGACCATCCCCAGACAGACATTTGCCGCGCCTACTCCACTAACCGTGACGCCAAAAGGTCCCACGTCCGCCCCTTTACGCGTCCTGGGCACAAGTCATGCGAGGCCAAGGGTCTTCGGCATTATTCTCATTTTACGCCACGCAGCGCTGGTTTCAATCATCACAATCGGACATTCTGGCAAGCCTCTCTGTTGTGGTAGTGGTACACGAGGCACACAATGGCTTAACTGCCAATGAGTTCCTCCTTCTTGAGAGGTAGATGGTGCAGTCTATCCTATTTGGTAAGAGGTGTAGATCCTCATGCACCCCTGCAATGCAGGGGTGCATGAGAATCTATGCCTCTTTCAGATGAAAGTGTCTGCTGTAAGACATTGTTGTACATGCACAAGGTTTAAAAAATGGATTTCATCCTTTCAATGAACAGCAATGAAGATAAATATCGAAATCTGATTCAACAAGAGGCATAGATTCTGATAGGCCTACACCCCTGAGGCAGCAAGGATCATGACACACTATGCCGCTTGAAGGTGGGTGGACGTGGCTTTATTCATCACAATGCATTCCTCCAGTCCTCTGTATTGTGATGGTCCATGCCCAATAGTGCATGTACGAAAGGTGGTTTCAGATCATAGATCAAATGCATCAGTGACGTAAACTGTTAACTGGGTGTTGTCTCCTCTGCAGGGAGCATCCGGCATCATATACGTAACATTCCACCCAAACAGTGCTTCCGGTACAACTGTTGACTGTTTCAAACTGCGCCACTTTAACGTTAATTGACAGTCGCACCTTCAACATCAAACATAGAAATATAGACTTACGCGAAAAAGAAATGCGACATCATTGGAATGACGTGTTTCTGATGATTCCGACGATGTTTCATTTCTTTTGCTCATCAGTATAATTTACGCTCACACATCTTGCGTTCTTCTTAGCAAAAACTTCCATTTGGTGATATAATTTCGACTAGAATATTATAGTTTTAAAATACTGACAGTCCTTGTTATGTTTGCAAAAGAAAGCGACGAGTTTCTGCTCAAATCTGCCAAGAACTCAACTTTTCTCGAAAACACAAAACTGTTAGTTACGAGGTTGCAAGCAAACAACATCAATTGGATTGTTCTACAGAAACGACAACAATCGGCGGTCGAAAAACAGGGGAACAAATGGGAAAAAAAGCAACAACAAACTACACAGTATTTAAAAAAAAAAACAAGTTTATAGTTTAGGGTGGATATATTTGTTTAACTGAGGCATGCATTAGTATTCTGGCAGGTGCCACTTATTAAGAGGGTATGAAAATTTCATTAATTCCGTGAACCGGAAAAGAAACGATTGTTAACCCATTTAGCCCCGGGACCTGCAGCAGGAGATGGATTGATCATGATACTGATTTAAGGGTAGTGCCAAGCACTACCCTTGAATTATCATGATCAATCCGTCTCCTATAACAGGTACATGGTCGTTAGACAAAGCCTCCAAATGTCTGGAAATGCGGCCTTGGAGTTAGGAGGGTTAAGCAAATGAAACACTAATAGTGATACTTTATGACGGTACTTACATACAACGCTGAGCGGTTTGTGTGTCTGTCCGACTGAATGAAGTCTGAAAACTCGAAATCCGAAAACGCAACAGCAGCACCGGTAGCAATAGAATAGTTAGAGGTAAGGCAATCCCTCTTGTCCCACACACACCCAGTCACGCTTCAGCGATGAATCCTACACACACAACCCTCACTGGTCACACTACAGGCTTGGGTCGAGACACCCATTTTTAAACGATTTATTTCAAAATGATCAGTATCGGTCTCTTTTGTACACTCTCTGTGTAACGGACATTGTACAGAAGGGATCGATTCTGTACATTTATATACAGGACGAAAACTCTTTTCTCGACGTTTACCTGCGGGACACACTAACCAATGTCACGCACGAGACAGAGACACTGACTGTCTTAGCTGTCGCTACCCCTAGTTTCTCAACTTGGCAACATGCCGGAGTTATAGACCGATAGTTGAGTAAGCCTGCAATTCTGGTACGCTTCCTTCTTCCTTTGGTTTTCTTGCGGTCTGTCAACCTAACACAACCTTTGGGCAAGTTTTCGCGCGATTGCTTCGATAATTTTGACTTGGCTGCGCTTGCTATGGGATAGGTAGGATTCCGCGGCACGAGGACCAAACCAAACCAAACCAAACCCTTTACTTTCATGCAGTAGGCCTACGTTTCTTAAACAGTCCTTCAGCGAACTAGTTCTATCTGCAAGTGGCATGGATTTTCATGCGCTCCTGCTTGCTCAATGAGAATCCATGCCACTTGTTGGACCGATCTTACCTACGTCTCTGCTCCTCAGATGGTGCAGGTTGTCGGGTGTTCAGCTGCACACCAGCAATGCGCGTACTATACCTGTGTCAGGAAAAAAAATGACGACACGTAAAGGGCCGGCGCGACAGGCATGCACTGATTGTAAAACCCGCGCGCGCAACCAACACGAGACAGAGACAGCCCTGATAACCTTCTTCGTCTGAGCAAGGCCTAGTCAGCATCTGCTCTGATAAAAGTCGTTGTTAACTCATTCTACCCCAACACCGAAATTCCCAAATGTTGCCATTGTCATCTGAAGACAGCATTGCCTTGCAGGACACAGATCGACCATGATAATTCAAGGGTGATGCCAGAATAGCTTGGCGCCCATAGGCGCCAAGCTATTCTGGCATCACCCTTGAACTATCATGGTCCATCCTTATCTTACTGTGGTGTGTCTGGGATAGAAAGAGTTAAGAAAGCAGAAGTCGGCCAGAACTGCACGTGTTTCGACGAAAACAGTGAATTAACCCTTTGCGTGTCTTTAGCGGTTTTTGTCGCGATGATTCCTGCAGGAATCATCGCGACAAAAACCGATACCGACACGCAGAGGGTTAAAATCCCGGACAAACATGCACATTGTTCCACAGGTTTCGTCAAAACATGCGACAGTTTGACCTACTTCTGATTTCCGAAAATCATCGATTAGCTAGACAAAGAAGGAAGAAAAAAAAAGGAAGTGGGGGTGGGGGTGGGGGGTTGGTGTGAAGACAGGTCGATCGTGTTAGCATGCCACCTCGGGACAAAAAAATGTGATATCGAAGGGAGGAAAAAGTTTACATTTTGGTCAAAATATATGAGCCGAGGTCTTTATTCACACCGGTTAAGAGCATTTCATGTTGAGCTTCAGGTTCCAGATTTCGTCTGAAAATGGGGAACATTTCTCAAAGGAGCCAAACGCACCAAAACATTATTTAGCGCCAAAACGTCACTTACGATGTTGCACGCGAACACCATCGGGGTGGAACACGCCGCCCTAATGACGTCGAATTATATCGACACCTGGTCGATTTGGCGTTTGAGTCATTTTGGCGTGTTACTCACCTTGCAAAACGTTAGGATATCGGAAGTAGATCGAACAACACGTGTTTCGACGCAAAGCGTGGACTAACGCATTCTGCTCCAGGACCGAAAACCCCAAATTTTGAAGTTGACCTCTGAAGGACTGTATTACAATTCTAGAGACAGATCGAGCATGATAGTTCAAGGGTGGTGCCAGAATAGCTTGGTGCCTATGGGCGCCAAGCTATTCTGGCACCACCCTTGAACTATCATGCTCGATCCGTGTCATGCTGTGGTGCATCGGGGCTGAATGAGTTAAAAGCCCGGACAAACATGTGATATTGCATGTTTGTCCTGTCTTTTAATTTACTTTTTGCGTCGAAGGACGTACCAGCCAGCGGCAGTGATTCTTATGAAGCCCTGGCACTGCCTTTTGATGATGGAGGGACTCGAAACTATATGAACTAACATAAATAAACACGTGTTCAGCAACATCACCTTCACCACCACCAGCTCCATCAACAGCTGCAACAGCAGTCTCTCAAACTCAAAAACAAAAGAGAAGAGTTATCTCGACTGTCCGGGTATCAGAAATGAAGGTCAAAAAGACAATGTTGGTGTATATAAAAAGTGTTAAATGCAACTTGGAATGAATAAGGTCAAATGCAACTTGAAATGAACAAGTGAAAAGGGGCAAATGCAACTTGAAATGAAAAAGATCAAATGCAAATAAAAAAATTATACGAAGGTCACACGCGATACAGTTTAAAGACAAACTTGGCGTGCAAAGGTTTAAAGTGGACCCTGAAACTTCGAGATGAATCAGCAGAGAGGTATGGAACAGGGGCTGTGAACACTGGGGAGGTATGGATCAGGGGGAGGTTATCCCTTGGGAGATTCGCATAAGGTGCATAATGAAACGGGGGTCATGCTACGTTTTGCCATTTTTCAGTTTTAAATACAACCATGGATGCTATTTTTCTGCTGATTTGTAAGCAGATAGGAAATAAATCCGACCGCAAACCTGATGATGTGTGCCCCCTTACCCGTGGTACTGTATACAGGGCATTTCTATAGTTCAAAAGGCTCATGGAACGCTTCCACAACCATCCGATGATATGATGGATACACATAGCATTCCTGCACCGTTTGCGGTAGTACTCACTAGATTGCCAGTGACATGCTTAGAATGCATTTGAATAGAAGTGTACTTGTGGCGCAGTCCCCAGTGGGTCTTTCTAGGGAGTACACTCTCAAACTGTACGAGTTCCAATCTGAAGAGAGGCAAACAAGTAAACACTCTGCTCCATCAACTGCAATTTTTAGATTGGGGTATAGGTGAGCGTTTCATACAATAAAATGCACGCTTCTCCCTCAAAATGACCGACCGTGTTTTTCAGCTGAAAGGCGAAATATTCGCATATTATGATATTAAAGCGAATTGAGATCACTTGCGAAAGAACTGAAGACACTCGCGACTGAACCCAACGGAAGTGGCCTATTGTCGGGGGGTAAGGGTGGGGGGTGGGGGTGGGGGTGGTGGTGGTGGTGGTGGTGGTGGTGGGGGGGGGGGGCGTGTTTCTTTCACACGACAACAGCAATAATTTTATTTCAAAATTAAAGACGTTTGCACACAGCGCTTTCCATCGTCGTTGAATTGCTTTTATTATTATTTTCCGTCCATCATTGACCCATTCGAGACGTGCTGCCTACGAATACGCGTCGATTCGCCGCGTATCCGTAGGCGGCACGTCTCGAATGAGTTAAAAATCCATGATTGCTTGAATCTTGCTTACTGTCCCTATAAACTATTACTAGTATCAGGGACTATCAAGTTTTACATTTTATTAAGGAAAGATGGGGGGAGGGGCCAATAAAAAGGTTAGCCAAAAAGGTCGGCAGACAAGGCTGTTCGACCATTAAAAAAGACTTTATCTCACTAATTCTGCCCACCGCCAAATTGGCTCGGGAGCATAAATTTCCGGTTATACAACGGTCCTTTTCAGTTATCTAAAATAGACTTTAATTTCAATAAAAATTAAAACTATATACAACCGGGGTTACTATCCGGTAGAGAGTTATATTATGTTTAAGAACGAGTTTAAAACATTAAAAACAGTATTTAAAAGACTAATTTAAGTTGCCAGCTTATCAATTTGATGGCGCATCAAAGTGCGCACATATCATAATCATATTATGTCACGGCTCATGGCATTGGTGACCTGCTGACGAAAAGTTGTCAGCAGGAGACCGAAATCTTTATTATTACCTCCGGCCATAATCTGTTCAATAGAGTTCAGAAAAGATTTAATGTTCTCAATGAGTTTATCTACTCGTGGAGTGACACTATTATTTGACCTATCAGTTCAGGACAGTTCAGAACAAAATTCACAGAACTGCCTCTCCTAACCTAGATAAAAACAGCTTGGGTTAAACCTGTCATTCCACCTGTTCCACGCAAACGGACGCAAAAGCCTCCGATTAGGATTGCTCCAAAACCAAAGCCTAGACTTAGCCTGAATAGAACCACTAATTCTCAATCAAACAGTTCTCTTCCTCTTCAGACCATGCATCGCACTGGGCCCTCCCCTGCTCCGAGACATGTTTCTCGCTGCGGGGAGGGGCTCAACTGCGGCATGGATAGGTCAAATCCATGACATCTTGAAGCAAGTACATATCCACCTAATCAACCCATTTACTGCCAGTAAGGGTTGTGTTTCTGAAATCTTCTTAAATCATGCGCACAAGAGAAACAGTCGTTCACGAAACACGGATACAAAGCGGTGTCAGCAAGAGGCATAGATCCTCATGGGTCCCGCAACTGCGGGGGCTCGTGAGGATCTGTGGCTACTACTTGTACGCGGACCGCCCGCGTGTCAGGGGGAGAGGTTAGGTGTTTAGATATATGCATGCTTGCGGCGACCCCTGTGACAAACGACAAAGAGGGGAGGAGCCTACACGACAATGCTAATGAGTGGCACACCGCGGCGAGAACACCACACACACACATCATCATCATCTTCTTCATTTTAATGTCCCTCTGGCACTAAGAGTGATCGGGGAGACACACACACCTCTGCTTCAGCCCTGATATAACTGATGACACGACATATGGGCCACTATGATAGTTCAAGGGTGATGCCAGAACAGCTTGGCGCCCCCACTCACCACCCTTGAACCATGATAATCGATCTGTCTCAGTCCATAACTATAACTTCAGTATAACTATAACTTCCTTCTGCGAATGAAGATAAGTAGCGACTGATCTCTCTGTTTGTTTGTCTATTTTGACAAAGGGTATTTACCCGAAATGTTAATAAATTGTGTTGTAACCGTCTTTTCTAAGCATGTTTCTTTCTCCGTTGGGTACTTCTTTGCATAACTATAATGATTTTTTTTTCAGAGGATATTCACAAATAGGGCGCGGGAAGCTGACGTCATCACGCCAGTCGTGGCGGCCATCTTGTGAGAATACGGGACTAACCGCTTATAGAGAAATCGCCGCTGTTTTTGTAATGTCAGGAAAGTCCTGACGTGCTATAAGCAATGACAGCAAGTCTTGCCATCACACTATGAAACCGCTCACCAGAATCTGTTTTTGTTTGTTTCCAAAGAGGAAGAAACATGAAGAAAAACGTGTTGAAACACTATTTCGCTACTATCTCATGTTTATGGTATCCTCATAAGATGGCGGCTGATGCACCGACGCTGCCAGGCAACGCGGGGAACTTCCCGAGCCCTATTGGGATGTGCGAACTTTAGAGTCAACGAGTAAAGCAATTTTTTTAATTTATGTATTAATTAATTAATTAATTTATTTATTTTATTACTCTTTATTTACTCTGACATTATTTAGTCATATTACTTTAACATTCATTAATTTTACCTCTGAGTTAGGGGTTTATCGTCAAGACAGACCCTTACTACTGGGTAAAGGGGCGGAACTCTTGATCATCGGCCACAAATCACAGCGACTTGTACGTTATTTTGATCATCTGAGTTACCTCTGTACAATGATTGATTGAGTCCATTGAGGTGTCAATGCCAAAATTACTTAACTATAAACTTAACCCGTTCAGCCCTGACGCACTACAGCAGGAGATGGGTCGACCATGAAAATTCAAGGGAAGTGAAAGATTAGCTTGGCGCCTATCGGCTCCACTGCTAATTTGGCACTGCCTTGAATTATCATGGCCGATCCATCTCCTGCAACTGGTGCATCGTCTTTAGATGACGCCTCCAAAATTTGGGAAGTACGGCCGTCGGGCTGAATGAGTTAATCATTCAATGGACGCGTTTGCTTGCTCGTGTCAAATTTTGTGTGTATGTGTGCGTGTACCGTGTTTGTGTCCTTGCGTGCGTGCGTGCTTTTTTTCTTGCTTGCGTGCGTGCATGTGTGTGTGCGAACGTGCGCACGCGAGTGTATCTCTGTGTGTGTGCGTGTATAAATGTTTATGATCCATACGCCAGCAATGCACGAATAGTCGACTCAAGAAAACTACTCGTACTAAAATATTGTTTATTCAACATCATACAGCTCTCCACCAGACTTGTACATGTATGTTGTAACAATCGATAATAGGATACAATACTGATTTGAGCAAGTAGGAACGAAAAGCAATGAACAATCACCTGTATACTTTCAATTAATTTCACAACTTTGTTCTCACTTCCAACACCAAATGTGGGAGAGGGATAGACCATTTTAGACAACGGGTGGTGCCTGGTGAGCTTGGCGCCTCAGGCGCCAAGCCCAATAGGCACTACCCGTTCGCTATTATGGCCCATCCAGCTCCAACGATTTGTAAGTAGTGCTTAGCTTATGATCCAGAAACGCGAATCATTTCGCTCCGGAAGGGAAAGACTTGTCAGCGTTTTCAGCGACCACTTTTTCAGGAAAAAAAGGGTCTTAAAATACAGGTGCTCTCTCAGAAGAAGCCTTCAAGGGCAACAAGTGTCTCCTGTCATGAAAGACCATAACGTAGATGGCTAGACAATCTCTCATTAGGGTGGTCGCTTAAAACAAGTTCTCTTGTACTGTACTGAAGTACTATACTCAATATACGCTTCTAAAACTGTGTAATAGTCGGTATCGTACTGTACAGTGTAACATTTTCATCATTACTTCCTGTACAAAAATGAAAGCTCTACATGGTTCATCACAATAAGATCATGTTCTTACACGTGCAACAACACATCATCACACTGATTAAACACAGATTTGTGGACAGTTATAATTTAAAGTACAGTAACTCACAGGCAGAGACCGAACTCAAGAAAGGAGAATATTTCAAAGAAGTGTATGGATTTGTGTAAATTGCATCATCTTCTGATGAGATCACAGTTACTAGAAAGAAAAAAAAAAGCCATTGAGTAAATGAGGGAAATGTTCTTTTTCTCGTTTTTCGCTTTATAGTATCAACATTTCCGCTGATCCACAATAGTGAATCGGAACAGATTAACACCTTCACTGCAGAGAAAAAGTGAACACGATTCAACTGCAAGAGTCATAGATCCTCATGAGCCCCCGCGACTGCGGAGCCTCGTGAGGATCTATGCCTCTTGCTGAGAGCAATTTGTATCTATGCTTCTTGAACGATTTTGGCTCTTGGTCGTTGAATGAACGAAGATTTCAGAAGGAACACTGTAAGTACAGTAAACACTCCACGTATCGCAAAAATGCATTTGTGACAGAAGCCTATGGTTAAAAATTAAATAAATAAATAAATAGATAAATAAATAAATAAATAAATAAATAAATAAATAAAAGTGTTTCTCGACTCTAACCTGTGCACACAAGAACGCTTACAAAACTATGACTTTGCAAACAATATTCAACAATACATGCAAAAAACGACAACACACTTATTGTGTAGATTAAGCACAGGGTGGAGGAATCCTAATACACGAGTTCTGTGCCCCTGACAAGGCTCCCAGCGTGAACGCTGGGAGCCTTGTCAGGGGCACATAACTTATATGGTAGGATTTCTCTCCCCTTGTATTTAAGTGATTAATAGTGAATATTTATGTGCATGTTACTGATGTAAATACACTGTATTTGAACTTATAACAAACACGTATTTCTGCTTATCAATCAAAGCTAGTATGCATTAACCTCATGACCGCTATGGGCGATACCGTTAAGCAGAAAAGATCCGTTACCACGGTATCGCCAATAGCAGTCTACGGGTTAAAGTAAAAACGTCATTACACAACGTGAAATGAAGCTGCGTTTCAGTTTATCTTATCTCATTCAGCCCGACGGCCGTATTTCCCAAATTTTGGAGGCGTCATCTAATGACTATGCACCAGTTGCAGGAGATGCATCGACCATGATAATTCAAGGGCAGTGCCAGATTAGCTTGGCGCCGACAGGCGCCAAGCTAATCTGGCACTACCCTTGAATTATCACGGCCGAGCCATTTCCTGCTGTTGTGCGTCAGGGCTGAACTGGTTAATAATGTAGGTGTACGTGCGTTTGTGCTTATAATATAGCTCAATTTTAACCGTTAGCTGCCGGGGCAAGGCGAAGGTTACCCAGCTGCAAGAGATGAATCCTCATGAGACCCCGCGAATGCGGGAGCTCGTGAGGAGTTATGCATCTTGTTCGAGGATTTATTTATCTTGTTCGGGCGGTCTTGTTCGTCTTGAGCTCCTTCTTTTTGCCTATTTTTGTCCCATTTACATCTGTGTTCTTTACGCGAATTTCGGACAGTGTGCAGTCGTTTCAGACGCGAAATTCGTCGATCACTGTCAGCGAAGGGGTTACGCGTGCGCTGTCTAAAAGTGTTACTAGTGTGTCAGGTTTGGTCTAAACTCGGAAGCATACATACGTGCACAGTTTGGTAACAGATTTGCCCTTCACATCAATACAATTGAGCTTCCTAATCAGATAATTTTAACCCATATAACCCCACGGCTACATCTGACAAAATTTTGAAGGTGTTATCTAACGACTTTGTAGCAGTCGTAGGAGATGAATCGATCATGATATTAATTCAAGGGTAGTGCCAGGTCAGCTTGGTGCCTTCAGACGCAAAACTACTCTGGCACTACCTTTGAATTATCATGATCAATCCATCTCCTGCTGCAGGGCACTGGGACTAAATGGGTTAAAGACAAAAAACATAAAAGCGTACATTGTTTAACGCATTAAACATACTTCATAACATTACATTAACAAGAAATAAACAATGGATTAATTAGGTATGAAACTCAACCTAAGCGTGTGCTTTTTTTCAGTGTGTGCGTGCGTCCGTGCGTGTGTGCGTGCGTGTGTGTGTGTGCGTGCGTGCGTGCGTGTGTGTGTGTGCAAGCGTGCGTGCGCGTATGTGTTGGTCTTGCTGGAGACATTGGCAAGTACCGAATAAATTTTTACTCTGTTCTCTCAAATAACAATTCGTAACTGCACAAAACTTACCTTTCATCCAACAATTTAACCATTTAAAAATCAAGTTATGTCGACAAAATGTTGACAACGATACCCTTTTCCTTTTAATTGCATGGCTACAGTATGCTACGTTTCGTATGAAATTAGACTTAAATTTCCAATTTTAAACTTCTGTTTTCAGTGTATCGCAATGTATGTGTCGTTTGAAAAACAATCCCATGACAATTAGGAATAAAGTTATCATTTTAAACAATATTATGTCTTACAAAGGACTACATATCCGCCTTAACCCATTTAGCACAGAAGCACTACAGCAGGAGATAAATCGACCATGATAATTTAAGGGTAATGGCATGTTAGCTTGGCGCCTGAAGGCGCCAAGCTAATCTGACACTATCCTTGAATTATCATGGTCGATCCATCTCCTGCATTTTGTATATAGTTATGTGACACCCCTGTAATCGGGGAAACGCGGCCTTTGAGTTAAATGGGTTAATAACTCATTCGAGATTTGCCGAATACGCGGTTGTTTGCCGCGTATCAGCATGCGCAACGTCTCGAATGAGTTAAAAGGGACAGACAGAACTGGCTACATTCTTTTTATTATAAGATTAGATGCGGGAGGCGGTGGAGGTGGTGGTGGTGGTGGTGGAGGTGGTGGTGGTGGTGGGGGTGGGGGCGGTGAGGAAGGTGCGTCGGTGGGGTAGTCAGGTGGGATGGAGGTTTGAGAACCGGGTAGGTCATGCGGGATAATCTCAGGCGGAGAGGCTGTGAAGGACACGTGACCCGCGCGACCGTTGCCGTAAGACTCAGGGGAGGGAATATCGTTGAAACCGAAAGGATCGTCGTCTCCCCAGCCATCTCTCCTACCGTGTGCAGGCGGGGTGGGCACCCTAACAACGTCCTCGTCTTCTGGATCTCGCTGTCTGCGCATCAGCTCGGCCATGAAGGGCAGCGGAGGGTTGTCTGAGCGCCCACTCAAGGGGCGCTGTTTGCCTTTAGCGCCCTCTGCTTGCAAGTCTCTCAACACATTCAGCTGGTTTTCCTCCAGCTTCAACAGTCTACCCGGCGGAGGGGTGGGGGGACGGGCAGCCAGAGCCACCGCAAATGCCGTCTCTGTGTCCACATCCTCATCTTGAGGGGAGGGGATGTCTGGGGGTGGTGTGGGAGCACGGTATTCGTCAGTGTTCACTTGACGCAAGGCAGATCGTTTTGGGGAGTACACAGACGCCCTGGGAGACACCTCACCATCGTAAGGTGGCGTCGGGGGCCTGTTGTTGGTCTGTGACGCGCCTCTGTCAAAGTCCACAGAACTGAGGATGGCCTCAAAATCATTGCCAGAAGCACCGGAGTGGTGTGTCGAGGATGTGTGAGACGGATAGTCCTCCCGCACTTCATTGAAACTGAAGGCCTGTGTCTGGTTAAAAGACGTGGGCCTGTTTCCACTATAGTCCGCCCGCGGCGTGGGCTCTTGGTCGGGTTCCCGTTGGCGATCTCGTCTTAATTCTGGTAGTGACACAGGCGGCATGTAGTCAGCTCGGGGCGTGGGCTCCGGGTCGGGGTCATCTCGGGCATGCAAGTCTAGGGCCAGAGACACAGGTGGGTCATAGTCAAACCTGGGTGTGGGCTCTTCTGGAGGATAGTCCGGGTAGCTGCTGCCCAGGTTGCCGCTGTCCCGCGTGTAGTCTGCAGTAGGCATGGCGAACGTCTCCTCGTCCTCATCACTGCTAACTTCCCTTCTGGTAGACGACCTCAGGTGATAATTAATCCCGATGCCGTTTGAAAGTGGAGGCGGTGACCCCGATCCACCGTGGTACTCGGGGTCTGCGCCTTCAATCTCAAAAGTCATAGTATACTGCCGCTCCTGCAGCGTCGTCTTTGTGAATCCTCCAGTCGGATCCACCATGTTGTGCTGGCTGTACCGCCTCTCCAGCGGCGAAGGCTCGACTGGCACCGAGCCTCTCCGGCCGGACTCCGTCAGTATGATGTCGCCGGGCATGGCTAGGATAGGCACTTCTTCCAAGTCCTGCTGTGACCGGCGTGACCGCCGTTTGGAGTCACGTTCAATGTCCTCCGCCTCGCCGTGCGACCTTGACCTTGAGCTTGATCTTTCCTTGTTCTCGGAGCTGGACCCGCCCCTGGATTTGGAACGTGATCGGTGTTTGGACTTTTTCTTGTGCTTTCTTTCTTTCCTCCGGTATCTCTCTTCTGCTGATGCCTGCAACACAACAAGATTTGATTATCAGTACTCATGAAACAAATCTGGTCTAGACAAAATTTACTTATATATTTTCACTAGTCCATGGGAGTTAGGTGAAAAGCGGAGGTTGGGAGGGGAAGGGGGGCGGGGGGAGGTCGATCGTAGTGTTTAATTATCATGTCTTTTAGAGAAACGCCAAATTAAAACTGAGACGTTTCTCAAAGGTAGTGTCTGATTAGCATGGCTTGTGGGATGGGTAAAGGGGGCGGGGGTGAGTACTGGGTGACATATTTCTTTCGTTTGATACTGCAAAGAATATCGCCAGCTGACAATTTGATATTAGCTTAGAGAGGCGAAGGAGAGGCCTGTGTTGGACTCATAGACTTTTGGGGATACACACTGACAGTTCGAAAAATAGGAACATCGGTCTTTTTCAGTGACTATTATCGTGTGTGTTTCATTTCACGTTTAAAGCATGTTGCACATAACAGGTAGGCCGGCAGTTGTATTGTATGAACACACGCCACAGGAGCACAAACCACAAGCAACAAAGTAGCATAAGCAAAGCAGAGTTACGTACCCTCTCTTCTGCGCTCTCCATCTCCCTGAAGATAGAAAACCAGAAGACCCATCAATTAATTGTCCTATGTTTCTTTTGATATGTAAAATGCGATGTGTTAACTCATTCTGCCCCAACAGATCACAGCAAAATATGTTTCGACCATGACAGTTGAAGGGCGGTGACAGAATAGCTTGGCGCCCATAGGCGCCAAGCTTTTCTGGCACCACCCTTCAACTATCATGGTCGATCTGCCTCCTGAATTGTGAAATACAGTCTTCAGAGGACAACTCCCAAATTCGAGGATTTCTACCTTGTGGCACAATGGGTTAAGTGGTTACATTTATTTGTCTCGTTTGTACATGATATTGTAGTATGTTTATTACTGATTCTGGTATGCTTTATGTGAGCAATGACAAGAATATCCCTTTTGCAACAACAAATATCTTCCATCCTGAATCACAGTCTCATACATTGTCAAGTCTGGATGAACTCACGTTGCTTACAGTAAAATGAAGAAAAAAAAAAAAATTAAACACAGAATCAGTAACATGATTCAACATTAACACATTCTATCCCAGGACCTAAATCCCCCAATATTGAAATTGCCCTCTCAAGGTCTGTATTACAATTCTAGAGACAGATCGAGCTTTTCAAGGGTGGTGCCAGAATGTTCAAGGGTGGTGCCAGAATGTCTTGGCGCCTATGGGCGCCAAGCTATTTTGGCACTACCTTGAACTAACTTGCTCAATCCATGTCTTGTTGTGGTGTGTCGGGGCTGAATGAGTTAACAACTGCACTGTCAGCCGGACTAAAACTTTTTGAAATGATCTCTGTGTGTCCGCCGGATAACCATCAGTCTGAGAAAATAATATGCATTTGATTAAGCCCAACAAGAGGCATTGATCCTCATGAGCCCCCGCGTCAGCGGGGGCACATGAGGATCTGTGCCTCTTGCAGTTGGAGTTTGTTCGCGGTGTCGCAGCAGTGAACGAGTTAAACAAGGTTAACGAGCGTGTAAAACAGTCACACGTGCATTTGTAATTCGTGTTTACCTTATCAGCACTCCCCCGGCTGATCCATTTGCTGCAAAATTCAAAACAAAATGCATTACAATCGGTTGACATTGTACTTTGTTGTTGCTGTGTACATTCTAGAATCAATGTCGAACCACAAGAAAACACAGTCAACGAGTAACACAACTCAATACTTCCGGTCATGGGTTCACTTTAAAGAGATAAGTGCATGGTCGGAAGTATTACGTACGTTGCGATTAACGTGCAAAATAGATATCACGGCTAGGCAAGTCTATCACTTTCGAAATTTTGCAAAGCACGAGTCGGGCTGTATAAAAAAAAAAAGCGTACTTAAAACCTGGAAAGAAATTGCGACAGTTACATTGTTTTATCATAAGAACGTGTCTTGTACTTATGCACTGCCTTTTTACAGGCTTGCAATCTGTTGAAATAACTGGAATAAAGATGTCATTGTTTGTTTACGAAGCCCGTCTTTGGGTGATCCCCATTGGCATATATTATATACTAGGCAAAAGAAATGTGCCATCAGTGGAATCAACGGAAACACTCCAGTATATCCCATGATTCCACTAACGTTGCATTTATTTTGCTCATCAGTATACATCGTACAGTATCTACCAACTTTTGCCTCATCTATGGTCTGTGGTCGATTCTTTAGCGTTGACTTTTAAAAAAGTGAACATTTTTACTTGGTTTGAAGATGACGCCTAGCACTACCGAGCGAGCACTACCGATCTATTCCATGCACGACTTCAACAAAACATCAAAAACGAAAGTACAGACACAACATCAACATAGCTCATGCAATCGGCAAATAGGCCCATGCACCTGGCAGATTTGATGCAACATCGGCAAATATCAAACTATACAACTGCACACCAGCTGGATAGCTGTCACGAAAACTGATTTCTACTTTGCAAATCACACATCAAGCAATTTAAATATTATATATCTTTTATTGGTTAGTTATTAAAGGCACGACCGTCGAGAAATCTACAGATTAATGCACTACGCTCCTTGGTAAGAGTTTCAAGGCTGTTGGTGACTGGATGTGTGCTGGGCTGTGATTATGGACCTTACGACCAACGGCAATAAGGTCCGATATCCCATACCAACACACATATTGTAAATAACGGTCAGTTCTGCAATTACTGAAGAAAGGCTTTAATTATTTACTGCTAAAATGTTGCTGTTTTGTTCAGAACTAGAAATAAGCGTTTCCAACTCTGACTTAATATATAAAACTGAAACGATTTAATGAAAATTAATGGTATTTAATGGTATTCCAAGCTTGTAAATGCTAAACATGTGTAAAAGCCACACCCTGTCTTTTAATGATACGTGTGGCAAATATGTTCTGAAAAAAGAATAAACTTGAGGAAAGAAAAATTAAAGACTAATAAGCTTAACTCATTCAGCCCTACGCACGTATTTCCCAAATTTTAGGAGGCGTCATCTAACGACTATGCACCTGTTGCAGGAGATGGATCGACCATGACAATTCAAAGGTAGTGTCAGATTAGCTTGGCGCCGATAGGCGCCAAGCTAATCTGGCACTACCCTTGAATTATCATGGTCGACCCATCTCCTGCTGTAGTGCGTCAGGGCTGAATGGGTTAAAATGTTGTGCGCAGAATCACAGTGATTCTAAGAGAATTAATACTCTCTAACGTGCCATTGAAAGCTGCTGTGCCCATAGGAAACAAAGACAATTAGCACCTACAGTTCCTTAAGCACACCTTACACAGCCCATGCCAGTGCCAAAACGGTTAACCCTTTTAGCCCCAACACCCTACAGCAGAAGATTGATTGACCATGATAATTCAAGGGTAGTGCCAGATTAGCTTGGCGCGGTCAGGCGCCAAGCTAATCTGACACTACCCTTGAATTCTCATGGTCAATCCACTTCCTGCAATTGGTACGTAGTCGTTAAGTAACACTTCCACAATTTGGGAAATGCACCCGTGGGGCTAAAAGAGTTAAATAGGAAGGAATATATGCTGTTACCTTCCAGCAAAATGACACCAATAAATAAACGAAAACAATTAAGGCACAAAGTCACAACTGCAATCCCAATCTATCTAGCACCTTTTGATCAGTGGAAAACAAAACAATGTGTCGTTTCGTTCACAAAACAATTGTTTCGTTTTATTTTCCAAAGATGAAAAATACAGCACGAAACATTTGTGATCACTGGGAACCAAAACAGAACGGAACAGAAGACAAAGTAGTGCTACACCTACAAAGCCCAGTGTGCACAACAAACTCTATAACCGTGATGACATCAGTACCGTAAGGTGTATATACAGCAGGCTGTTGGTTTTGCTGATAGCGCCGTACATAACCTGTCCACATTGACAAATACTGATAAGTGAAGCAACTTAGTGTAACATGTGTGTAATAAATCTTTGTAGTTGCAGTTCTGATGGCGGTTTTTTTTTTTTTTTTTTTTTTTTTTTTTTTTTTTTTTTTTTTTTTTTCATGCGTGCTGTGACCACGTCCAAAGCTGTTCAGTAATTATTAGGAACATGTTAACCCTTTGCGTTCCTGTAGGAATCATCGCGACTAAAACCGCTACCGACACGCAAGGGTTAACCTAACTGATTACATGTAGTTGAAATCCCATTCTAGAAACAACCGTGCATTTTGTCTTTATTTCTGTTGCGACACACTGGATAGTAGGTAGTGATGGCGTGAGTAATTAATTTTTGTTATGCAGTCAGAAAAACAAAAACACAATTCATTAAATATAACACAGTTTGTCAGCAGTTATGCGTCAGTAAATCATGTATGCCTGCCTGTAGGCACAAATAAAGCTACTCTGGCACCATGCTTGAAATTTCACGGCCGATCAGTCTCTTGAACCAATGAAGCTACTCTTGAGCCATCCTTGACATTTCATGGTCGATCAGCCTCCTGAACTGAGACATATTCTTCATACAACAAGTCCCCTTTTTTTTCGGGGAGGGGTGGGGCGGAGGAATTTGGGGGGGGGGGGTGGAGGGAGTTTTTTTTTACCTTTTGCTCAACGTGTTAACCCGTGTCGTATGTTTCCCATTTGAAAAAAAGAAGATGTTGGGCCCCACCGGGTTGCCAACCTGGGACCAACGCGTCAGTCTTCGTGGGGTCCATCATGGGTCCACGACACTTAGCCCATGTTTTGCTAGTGGACACCGTTTGAAACACACGTACACGTAAATCCGCGTCAAGGATTCCCAGCCCCCAATAGAATATGGATACAAAGTGGTTTCAGGAAGAGGCATAGATTCTCATAAGCCCCCGCAACTGCGGGGACTCATGAAGATCTATGCCTCTTGTAGCCGGGTAATGTTCACCTTTTCACGGCAGTGAAGGGGTCAATGATGTCTAGTTTATATTATTCCATCACCAATGCCATCGTAACTCACCGTTCCTGGGCAGTGTGCCATTGGCATCTCGAGGCGGCGCTACCGACTCCAACATATCCAGATAAAGAACTGGCCGTCCGATGTGGGGTGGCCGCATCATGTACCCAGGCCCCATGGTGGCCGGGAGGCCCATATTACGGGGGTCAGCCCTCACGGTGTAGAAGGTGAGGGGTGGCCGCTGCCGGGGGGAGGGGGCGTATTGGGTGTAGGCTTTGGCCCGGGTGATGGGGGAAGGGGGTCCTCCGACCCCTGGAGAATGACGATAATTGCCGCCATTGGCGTAGTGGACGGGCTTCTGAAGGTCTTTGCTTTTCCGGGATATTCTGTGGTCAAAATATAAGAAAATAAATGACCAAGTTCAAATTCAGCGCAACTCGATCCACCGATCGATCCATCGATCCATCGATCCATCCATCCATCCATCCATCCATCCATCCATCCATCCATTCAAGCTAAAGGTTATTAAGCTCTCTGCCTATTACGATCAAAGCTAACCAGGCATTACCTTAGCATAACAGTTCTGGAGACAAACAGGACAGTACAGGAGACAGACCATCCATGAAATTTGAGCTATTCTGGCACCGCCCATGAACAATAATGGTCCAGCTATATCTTGTTCTGCAGTTGTCGAAGCTGAATGCGCAAAGGACTCACCTGACGGCACAGTATATGACAGCTCCTAGGACCGCGATGAGTAGCAATGCGCCAACGATGCAGGAGGACACGATCAGGGCGGTCAAGGTGGTGTCAGCTCGCACGCCTGAAACACAGCAAAATATTGTTCTATTATCTCAAGACATCATGAGAGTGAAATTTTCCCTTTTTGTTAGATATACTTTGAGGTTTAAAGCACAGTTCTGGGGACAGATCGACCATAATAGTTCAAGGGTGGTGTCAGAATAGCTCGAATTTCATGGATGGTCTGTCTCCTGTACTGTCCTGTTTGTCTCCAGAACTGTTATGCTAAGGTAATGCCTGGTTAGCTTTGATCGTAATAGACATAGAGATTAATAACCTTTAGCTTTATTCTGACACCAGCCTTGAACTATCTTGGTCGATCTGCATCCTGTCGTAGCATGTCAGAGCTTTTTGGGTTTATTGAGGAGATCAGTGAGTTGTGTTAGTATTCCGTAGGACAAGTTATGACGCGCAGTTTATGATGGATACGTGCATGTGTCCATCCATCCATCCACCCATCCATGCATCCACTCACTCAACCACTCACCCACCCATCCTTTCATCCATTCATTCGTCCATTAACCCACCCACCCGTCCGTCTATCTATCCACCCACCCGTCCGTCCGTCCACCCACCCACCCATCCATCCATCCATCCATCCATCCATCCATCCATCCATTCATCCATCCATCCGTCCGTCCGTTCGTCCATTAATCCATACGTCGATATAGAAAGGATCGATGACGATCCATTTTCTGTGAATCTGATCAAAATCGCATTTTATTGTGAGAAAAATAATCTGAAGCTTTTCTTTCTTCAGGTAGGACAGTGAAAAGAGTGTGTTTGTGTGTGTGTGTGTGTGTGTGTGTGTGTGTGTGTGTGTGTGTGTGTGTGTGTCTGTGTGTGTAGGAGGGGGGGGATGAAGGGGGTGGGGGAGGGGCGGGGGTGGCGGTGGGGGTGGTGTTGTTGGTTGCAGGATCGTGCTACACTGACCGTGATCGACTAATTTGAGGCTAGACCGTGCCTGAAATATCTAACTTTTCTAGTCATGCGTCGGTGACATTATATGCAGAAACGAGTAAATAAGTGTGCTGGTCTGTGATTCTGTATCTTACGGCATAAAAACGTAAGACAAGGCCACATTCTTAGTACATACACTCATATGCAGCCAAACATAATCCCTTCACTGCCGCTGGACGCAGATATTTTTCGAAATCAAAGATCCAAAACCTTTAAGGAGGTTTCAGCAAGAGGTATAGATCCTCATGAGCCCCCGCAGTTTCATGAGGATCTGTACCTCTTGCTGTTGGGTGGTGTGCAATATTTCTTGGCGGTAAACGGGTGAAACCATTCATATGAAACGTATATTCACTGTCTACTAATACGGAGACTTCCTGGTTACTTGTAATACTGCGTAATAAATGTTTGTTAGCCTGCGATTTTGGACCATTCGACCTATGCGGTAAGGTTTACAACCACAGACCAGCGCACGCATGGCATGCGACACAAGACATTAAAATCGCTCCTTATAAGGTTATATCGTCAAACAGATTCCTTCCCTTTTCAAAGACGCCAGCCTGCATCAAGGTTACTTGTAAAGTACCAGGAAGAAAAAAACCAAAAACCTAGAAGGAAGAGTATTAAGTACTAGACGTCTGTTAGGGAAGTGCACGCACACTCAGTCAATAAAAAGTAAGTCAAAAACATGCATGAAGTTGTCACAATTTTTTAATTTAAAGGGCGGACCCGCCATTTTAATTCAATCATTGTGTCAAATTCGTGCATTCTTTGGACTTACTTCTAATATTCGGAAATCGGCTATTCAAAAGGATATCGATGAAAGAGAACAAAACATAAAACGTGTCCGTTTGTGGGTATCCTATATACAGATCAACAGATGGCACTTGAATGAATTATTAGAATGTTGTCCTTCAGACGGCTGTTGAGAAATACTTCGTTTAGAGTAGAACTGGTTGTAATGTACAACTATATTTTTCAGCACCTCAAACAAAAGCGGTGCATGTGAAATAAACGCGTGTTCAGCACATGGTTTTTTAAAAACCAGACGATTCGGTCTGTCATTATTGTCAATCCGTTCCTGTGTGTGTGGGTGGTGTGGGTGTGTGCGTGAGTGCGCGCGCGTGCGCGTGCACAAGCGCGGACGAACCACGTATTTCCTATTACGTAGTGATGAATGTCTCTGTTTCATGTGAAATGGAGTTTGCATACAGCCTAGAACCACTTGATACTGCAAGAAAGCAGAGGGAACTAAGCAAACAAGCCGGTGTCACCGTCGGAGCCATACCTTGTCAAAAAGCAAACATCGCCAAAGTCACAGCCTTAAACCGCATGTCTCTCTCCGTCAAAGAAGTAAATGTTGCCCGGACTGATTTCCCAGCAAGAGGTATAGATTCGCAAAAGCCCCTGCGACTGATTGGGCTCGTAAGAATCTATGCCTCTTGTAGATGATAGTGGTAAATTTTGTGGACGTGCACACACCACCGCAATAAAATGCTTTTGTATTCTCGAAAACTTTCTCTTTCTGAGTAGTGAGGATGTAGTGAACGCTTTCGTGCAAGGAAAATGTGAACACCACCAACTGCAAAAGGAAAAGAACTAAAAGGCCTCCGCTGATGCAGAGGCTCATGAGGTATTATTCCTCTTGCTGGAGCCTGTTTAAATCCACGTTCCTTAGATTGATGGGCTTATTCAATGTTGGTTTTTGCATTGATTTTAAAGACTTAATTTCGCGTCCACTGGCAATGATGAAATAAAATCAGACAAAAGACATGTAACATAGATCAATATAATTTTATGAACCACAGAGCCTGCAGGGTCTGATCAAACTCTAACTCCCTTGCCAATTGAAAAGTGGAGATACAAGTTCAATAAGATCTACCCCTTACAAGCAAGAGGCATATATTCTCATTAGCCCCTGCATCTGCAGGGGCGCATAAGAATCTATGCCTTTTGCAGACATAATGGACCTGGCTGAATATTGTCTGGCCTATGATCTATGACTGTGTACAGATATGGGGTGTAGCCATGGTGATGGGTCCAAACATTGCCCTGGTATTTGTGTACACTTCGTCTGTTTCCAAGCTGCATTGTCCATATTATTTCTTCGTCCACAAATTACAAGAGACTGACAGAACTATTTGTCAGGAGAAAGATGGGACCCGTGACAAGAAATATCGAAAATAGCTTCTGTTCTCAGCTGTGATGGAACGCTTTGTTGTTAAAATCCGGGTCATGTTTTGCGTCGCTGAGGATGCGGGGTAACACACATGACAACGCGCACTTATTTATCACGAAAGAAAAGTTGGAAATTGTTGCCAAAATCCTGGACTGTACTGTATTTCGAAAAGATACCCCAGATACAGGAACATAAAATTTGTTAATAAAACTCTGTATTGTACTATACAGAGATACATTTATATTCTCTTAATACAGTATGTAATCGAATATATATTATCATGGTCGATACAACTTTGGCATGTGCGTCGGTGGAATATGTGATAACTTATTCAAGACGTACCGCATCCGGATACGCAAAATACAACTGCATGTCCCAGAACAGCTCGTCTCGAGTGTGTACGAAATTAATTGGCATCAGCCGAGCTAACTCCCTGACCCAAAATTGCTTAAAATATTATAACAAAGTCCCTTTTTGGGGTGTTTGGACCTCCCCCCCCCTCTCCCCCCGCCCCCGCTTGTTTGATTTTTTGGCGAGTTTCCACACACACACACACGCACACGCTATTTTGGCGAGTGGCGAGAGTGTTGACATACAAACGCCTTCCTCCTCTCCTCCCCCCACACCACCTCCTCCCCCTCCCCCCCGTAGCGTCGGGAAGGCTTTTGTGTCAGGTTGATGGTCCCAAACAGAAATTGGGAACCCCTCCCCCCCCCTCCCCATCGAGGTAACTGATCCGCCCCTGATAAGTGTGAAATATCATAAACATGCCAGATCCCCCGCCGTCAAAGGAACATGGATACAAAGTGGTTTCAACAAGAGGCATAGATCCTCATGAACCCCCGCAACTGCAAGAGATCTTGAGGACCTATACCTTTTGCATTTGGGTGGTGCTCAAACTGCCTAACTTCCAGTCATGAGATCCAGACACGTATACCTCGGCCTGCTTTTCGTAAATCAAAATTCTTCCCTACAACGCAGACTGAGACAACATGTCACCTAATCCTGCTTGCCAGAAGTTGACAAACCAGTTTTGTCCCTGGGTATGTTTTGAAAAGACAGCTACATGATACGGGATTCCTGAAAGTGAATGAGATTTTGAGATATCAAGGATGACAGAGTGGACAATGTGTAACCATAGTAAAACCTGTTTTGAACAGCCATCTGTTTGCAAGGAAAAGTGATCCTCTCTCAGGACACGTCTTGAAGGGCAAAAAAAATGTCATCCGCCATTAAAGACCCCTAAAAACGATGGTCTTCAACGACAGACGGTCTCTCATAAAAGTGGTCGCTCATAACACATTTTTTGACAGAGTAATGACAGAGTATCACTCATTCATTCCTGACACGCTACCTAACTCATTCAGCCCGACGCACGTATTTCCCAAATTTTGGAGGCGTCATCTAACGACTATGCACCTGTTGCAGGAGATGGATCGACCATGATAATTCAAGGGTAGTGCCAGATTAGCTTGGCGCCTGTCGGCGCCAAGCTAATCTGGCACTACCCTTGAATTATCATGATCGACCCATTTCCTGCTGTAGTGCGTCAGGGCTGAATGAGTCAATAGAGGTTTTCTACTGCCCGAAGTGCGCATCGGTGGAACTCTCCTACGCACGAGGGAAGAGAAAAGCAGAAAAGACTTTCATTTTAAGACATTTAAACTACATAATAGCTATAATTTAAGTTAGCCCCTTTGTCCGGGATTATATTAAGATATTCTAAGAAGACCTATACAGGAAATATTGTATTAACCTTTTTTAGTTGTTGTTGCCTGAAGCCGGTCTCTCTAGCAAGTCAGTTTTATCTGTATCCACAGATGGCTCTCGTTAGCGACGTAAATAAATAAATAAATAAATAAATAAATAAATAAATAAAAAAATCGGAGAACAGATAAGGCAAAGCAATCTGGAATCTAAATGTGCATTTCCAATATCTGATCTACTGGTTAGTAGGCCAAAACAGGCGAAAGATACATGCAGTGAGTCGGGGAAATATTTTCCTACACTAACCCATTTAGCCCCAACGCCCTAAAGCAGGAGGTGGATCGACCGTGATAATTCAATGATAGTGCCAGATTAGCTTGGCGCCTAAAGGTGCCAAACTAATCTGGTGTCACCCTTGAATTACCATGGTCGAGCCATCTCCTGCAACTGATAAATAATCGTTAGGTGACACCTCCAAACTTTGGCCCATGTTTTTTTTTAATGGGTTAATACGACATACTTTAACACGTTGCGCGAGGTCTTCAAATAAAGTCAGAGTACCTTTACACGGTAATATAAAGGCACTTCGCGGCGAGAAGTGTGGTACTTGAGTATCTCACTACCAACGGATATTGGAAGCAGTAATGACCACTTGACGAAATTCCACACTTTACTGTCAAAGCGTCGAGCGCAATAAAAACTGAATGATACATTGCGCGGCCGCTTCACAAGTCGAGAGCTTTAAGGAGGAGACTTTTACAGAGTAATGACAGACACACAGGAGGGGGGGGGGGGACCCATGATTCGACCCCCGCCCAGTGACCAAATGGACCTCAGGCCGACGTCGGCCGCATTCGGCCCGCCGCGCACAGCCGTTTCCGGGCCGACTACGGCCGACATAGGTGAGGCCAAGTTGCTTATTGGGGATGTCTGGATCCTCAGCCTTCGGTGTTTTTTAAATGTGCGCAAGATAACTGCGAGTACATTTCCTCAAATACAATACAGTCCACTTGGCGTAAACAACCTGGATATAAGAAAAGTCGGCTATAACAACACGTTTTCACAGGACCTGACAGCATTCCATGTAAATTAATTCGCTTATAAATATAGATTCTTACATCGGTGTTTAGGTGATACTGAGAATCTCACTCGAGTGGTTTTAAAACCTTATCCTACGAGCGAAAGCGAGTAGGATAAGGTTTTAAGACAACGAGAGTGATATTCTCAGTACCACCCTAAACACCGATGTAAGAATCTATTTCTTACTCACCTTTTTCTTTACATAAATCCGATGTCAGTTGGTCCTCGGCACACATTTAGTCACGATACAGCCGCCATTGTGTTTTGGCAAAGGATTTGACGTAATTTACTTTGTAATGTGACGTCAATATGTTGGATGCCAGACAAATGTTCCTAATAGCGCAGTACATGACGCCAGAGTGCCAATCGTCACTGTGAAATAGTGTCATTGCGCGTGAGCTGAAAGTAGGTCACGTTTCAATATCTCGTGTGCCCATACCTTTTAGTTGACCAGACCGGCTTTCTACAGGACAATGTTATGCACACTTCGCCGTTCACGCAGCACGGCTGTATCAGACACGTGTGATACATCCAAGCTGTGTCCCACGTGTGTGAAGCAGCTTTTGACCTCAAAGGCAGCAAAGAAAGAGGTGTGTAAGAAAAAGAAAACTTCGGATATATACAAGAAAAATTGGATCCCATGGCAATTTGTGCGGCCTATCAGAACGATACTGTGAACCGAGTGATATTATGTCCATGAATATACACATTCTCCAGGAATATTGTATTCAAAAATAATAAATCAAGTAGATGGAAAAAGACTGTATTTCGTATATACACTGGTTGTCTCCTTGGAATCGCTAACACGGTATCGATTCAAGGGTGACAACCATGCAGTGCGTACTACGCACTGAATGTCAATTTTGCACACGTACATGATGCACGGACATAAAGGCAGAAATAACGCTCGCGGTTGCCCTTTTATCCGTCGCCCAAAGTTTCACAAGTAACCAAGAAGTGGGTGTTAAGGCCCCGCCACACATGCCCGATTTTGAGGCCGATTCCGGCCCCGGGCAGTTTCGAATCGGTAGGTGATCGGGCCGGACTATAAAAACGTGTGCACTGCCACACATTTCCCGAGAGTCCGAAATAGCTCAGGCGGTTAAACGTCGGAGCAGGAGAGCGAAGAGAATCGCCGGGTCGTGGGTTCGAATCCCGTCCCGGCCCCGGTAGCTGGACTCACAATCCAGGAGGAAAAATCGGATTTGTTCAATAGCATGTCCGTTGAAAGGTCCTGGTAAATCAAAGTGGCACAGTTGGAGTGCGCCTGAATTGATCAGTGTTCAGGTCGTACTCCATAGGCAATAGATTTCCCTGTCCCCCATAACCCGCCCGTCAGGGCCGTCCATGATCACCTCGGTGCTGTGGACGTTAAACCCGAACTAACCAACCAACCACACATTTCCCGACATTTTTCAGTAGCCGACCCGTTTGAACCGAGGATCAAAGTCGTACCTGTTTCTGCAAAATGGCAGCTAGTTTTGACAGTGATGATGATGTGCTTGCATTATCAACAGTTTTGCATCATATTCGGGAAGAGGCGGGCGAGACATCGGCGACGAAGGTGGTACTGATCTTCCGCCATTTTCAAACTGAAACGACGTGCTTTGCGAGACGCGCTCTGATTGGTTGAAGCTTACAATCGGGGCCGATTCGGATCGGAAAAATAGAGCAGGTTCTAGACACCCGATTACCAGCCGATTGGGATCGGATCGGATATATGACGTCATCCGATCGCAATCGGATCGGAATCGGCTTCAAAATCGGAGCACAACCGGCATGTGTGGCGGGGCCTTTAGTTGGCCAAGAAAACCGGAAGGCCGCTATTGGTGAAACTATGAATGTGGGACATATTAACCCCCTAACTCATTCGAGACGAGCCGCCTACGGATACGCGGCAAACCGACGCGTATCCGTAGGCGGCACGTCTCGAATGAGTTAACTGCTACTGCCGATACCGTTCAATACAAAATTCACGCTACTACGCGACTTTTCCACCGAGAGGGACCGTCGTATATGTCAAGGGGTCAAATGCTTGTCGCGCAGTCATACCAGCAAATATACTGAGGCCCCACAACTATGCCTGGAAGCCCCCTGATTTATGTACATGTAACAGTACTTATTTGTTCTGGTAGGTTCTGTGGATTCCTTGTTGTTAGACTAAAGAAGACACACGTTTTACACACGTGCTGATAGCGGTAAACCGTTAGGCATACCTTTGAGTTTCACACAAGTGCTACTAGCGGTAAATTACTAGTAGCACTTGGGTCAAAGGTATTTTTTTCTCCAAGCAGTATCATGGTCCTTTCGTTGTGTGACCATACATTGTCCTGTAAGACACTACAGCTGCTACTATACTCGACATATTTCTTATGCGACACATGCGGCCCTAGTATACTGACGGGCTACAGAAATGCGACATGTTTGGCATCATCTGCAAAACGTGTCGCATATCTTTTGCTCGTCAGTATAATTATATCGGTTTTGTACCTGTTTGTCAGACACGAGTTTTTTTCTCCATTTGACACAGATGATATTCTTTTTAGCAAATTGCTCGTAGTGATACACTAGAATAAATATATCTTTTTAGCTCATATCTTGATATTAATGTGAAATACACAGACATGATCAAGGAGGCACATATACTAAAGAGCAAAAGAATTCGACATCATTCGAGTCATTGGAAACACTGAGGTGTTTCCTATGACTCGAATGACGTCGCACTTCTTTAGCTCGTCAGTATAGTTGTAGAGATACCAGAAAATGCTTATGTGGCTCAATATATTTTAGCTACAAACTGCAAGTCCCAACAGATTACAATGTCGGAACACTTGTCCGCTTGCAATGACAAATTTTATCCCTAAAATTAACAGGCTACAAGCAGTCTAAAGTTTACTTCAATCTCATCACTGGTCGAGTACACGAGTACTGCTTAGGCAGCGGTGATTATTTTCGCCAGTCTTGCCTGAAGGGGTCGATACTGTATGGACAGGAAGGAAAACTTGTACGAACATTTTTCAGTATGGAGGGTTCTTTGCCCACTGAAATATCAACATCAGAAGTAGAGCGTTGAAGTAGTCTGTATGTTGTACATTTAAGTTCATCACTTTTTCCGAATTCTTTGGCCTTCTATCATCCCAGAAATAAAGTGGCATTCTGGATTATTAAAATATGATCTACCCTCGATAAAAAAATTAAAAACATCGCTCTCGAGTAACAAGTTTACATTCAATTTACAGATCACCGTGAACCTTCACAATCAGGAGAGATGCAGGATACATGCAAGATAGTAATCTGCCCTCGCCATCTCTCCCCACCCAGTGATCAAAAGGCCATCGGGCCGAGGCCAGCCGCAGTCTGCCCGCGCACGGACGTGTGCAGGCCTACTGCGGCTGACGTCGGCCCGACGGTCTTTTTCGCACTGGGCAGTGGCTAATGATTGTGCCTGAACAATAGGCCATTCGTCAACTACATACGCATGAAGGAAAAGTCCCTGTGAAAGGTGGAACACATTACGGTGACGTTTCAGTAACACAAACCTGTAGTCTCGACCTGAGCTGTATCGGGATTAGCCCCAGCTCTTCCCTTCTGAGAAAGTGGTAATATGTACTAAGAAATGGATTTTAGGGGGTGACTCCAGAACTGGGAGATTGTATCTTCTTTCAGTACAGGTAACAATTTTAACTCCCACTCACTGAAACCTTACTGACTTGTGATTCAAGTTCAGAGGAGCAGATATAACTTGCCATACGTGCAGTTTCGTAGAATTTCGATTAATTTCTGCCTCCGATGTGGACAAAAATCTGTCCCAGAAAAAAACAGTGGAGGTTCCTGTTTACGTCATTCCTGTCTAAGTCCCCTTGCACATGCAGTGATAAGGGAACAGCGAATTAAACGAGTTCACGAGGTACATATTTTGTACCTCATGAACTTGTCCCCATTGCATATTTTACATAAATTATTGTGAAAAAAACATCGATGCTTTTCTTTAACTAGGTGTGCCGGGGTGACGCCATGCAGTGTTAGTCCATGGACACGTAACATAAACATTAGATAAAGAAACGCCTTCTACGCACACGTATAAGATTTCATAAAGCCAGCACATCGAGTTTTTGTTGTCTTTTTTATAATAATAATAATACCGTTATTATATAGGCGCTTTTTCTCAATTTTTGGGTTAATCGACTCAAAGCGCCGCGAACTGAAACCCAACACGCACACTCTCGTAACAGACACGGATTTACGCCATTTAAGACAAACACAGTACAAGACAGACGAAGGGCCAGTTCAGCTACTGAAGTTACAGAGATTTTTGATCACTTGTATTTGAAATTTGTAAGGTGGCCTGAAACCGGTACCAAAGCGTGGGGGGATGGGTGGGGGATGGAAGAACCGGAGTACCCGGAGAAAGAACCCCGATGAAGAACCTCTTCAGCCCTTCTAACTTAATTTCCAACCCTTTCCCTCCACCCATCCACTTTGCATCACCATTCGTGAAGATGTGACACTGAGTGTACTAAGTAATAATTTCATACACGGCCCTTACAGCTTTTACCATAAAAAAAAAACCAACAACCTCAAACGAAAGCATAATGACGTCAGAAAATTTTTAGCAGCTGGGAAAATGAGACAGGATCTAAGTATCCGTTACTTCTTTCTACCTTTTGAGGTCCTGCACTCGGGTACATTGAAGTGTACTCCACCCATACTCTAATTTCTAAGAATGGGTGGGTTATGCCTAGCTCTTTCCCCGCCAGAGCAAGGCGCACGCTACTCATCTGCAAGAGACATGGATCCTCATGAGCCCCCGCAGTCGCGGGGGCTCATGAGGATTCATGTCTCTTGTTTGTCGTGAGTTCTTTGTGCCCATTTTTGGTTCCATTTCATTGTGTGTTTTTCACGCGAATGTCGTTCATGCAGTGTTTTCAGACGCGAAATCCGTGATCACTGGCAGCGAAGGGGTTAAGTCATAATAGAGTGCTTTCAAAGAACCGACGAGAACCCTTCAACCGAAAGCAAAATAACCTAAGCGCATAACCCTTTGACCCTTTCACTGTCAGTGGATGCAGACGGTGTTTTTGACATCATGGTCAATTCAATGCTAAAGATATCCAGCCGTCAAAGGAACGTGGATACAAAGCGGTTTCAAGAGGCATAGACCCTCATGAGCCCCCGCAAGTGGACCTTTAATTTTGTTTGAAAAAAAAAAAAATTGCGTAGGCGGAGAATATTTGAGTAGGTGACCTTCGAAACTAAAATCCGCACAGACGCAAAAGCAATTACGTTACATTGCAGATTTCAGAGCAAAGTTTCGACGGTGACACACGCAAGGTCAACGCCCCTCTGTGATCCCAGCAAGTTACCATGTTACAATTTTTCAAATCAGAACGGTCCATCTACAAGAGGTATAGATTCAAATGAGCCCCTGCAGAAGCAGGAGCTCATGAGTACCTATGCCTCTCGCCTTGCAGAAAAAAAAAAATAATCGGAATTTACTACAACCAGAGAAATCGTGAGTCATGCGGTGTTTAAATGAACGACTGGTTAGAAGCTTGTTATCTTTGACTACCGTGTAGGATATCTGTGGAGTGAACAACCCTCAATTATATCCTCCTCTGTAAGGAAAGCTGACATTGTCTAATCTGCCATCTTCCGCCGTCCCACATGGATGAACGTTCCTGCGTCCCCGGTCTGGGTGGTGATGTTTGGGTGTTAGTGATCTGAATGACTGAACCACACTAGTTTTCTCCCTCGATTCGCTACTGCGGTAGCAAATCGATGGAGACGACCAGTGTGTGTGACTTAACTTGAACCCAAATCAAACTAGTTCGAACAAAGCACCTAGTGCTAAGCCGGGAATATAAAAGGACAACCTGACCAAGGCCCAATGCGCAAAAGGCCATCGGGCCGACGTCGGCCCGATGGCCTTTTGCGCATTGGTTGGCCATAGCTTCTCTGAACATGATAAGGCCTAAGTATCTTTGAGTCATACCTCCTACTTTTCGTAAGCCATTCCTCCTTTGGTCCTTCCCCAAGAAGTATACTCGGGGCATACATCGTCCAAGATCACAAGGTAGTGGCGGGAACCATTACGGCCTGATAACGACACACCTCTTTTTGACATAGTAGCAGCACCCCCCCCCCCCCCCTTCCCATCTCTCTCTGTTGTTTATTTTTGACAAACTAACCAGAACCGTGCAAAAAAAAGGCTTTGTACCTGATTTATATCTTCATGACTCTTGTTGATGACAGATAGTTTCCTGTTGGTTTATAACAATATTTTTCAGACACCCATTCTGCATGGCGATGTTTTGACGTAAATGGCCAGACTTAAACTAATCCAATTTTACTGTAGACGTTCAAAGCATTCATTTCTTTCGTTTTATGAGATAATCAAACTTTTATTAAAAAACAACAACAACAAACAAACCTGTAAATGACCAGCAAGAGACAAAAGTCTTTATGAACCCCTGCAATCTGCAGGGGTTCATGAGGACTTGTGCCTCTTGCAGACGGCCATTGGATTCAATAAGTATGTGTATGTCGAAGGTGGGGTACATGCATCCTCTGAGGGGAGTCGTGACATAGTTTAGCCTGCTACTCCCTTTTGAAGGCGAAACAGGACTCTGTTTTCTTTTGTCACTGTATCATTACAAGATCTCTCTGCCTCCCCCTCTCTTTCTTTCTGCTTTCCGCTACGAAACAACATGTCAGCGTATTTCTAGGCCATAGTCCACAGGATCTTGGAAGCCCAGTTTTGTCCCTTTCTGAAAAGGGCTTAAAATGTCAGTAGGCATCCTATTGACGCAAAGCCTTGACGCAAGATCAACTCTTGGGTTTCTTATTAGCCCTTGTGCATCAGTAGTACGCAAGTTTAGTCCAGAACGTACGTCATACATTAACCCCGTCACAGCCAGTGGATGCAAAACTATGTCTCTATAAGCAGGGAAATATTCACATCGAGAAATCCCATTAATCCAAGCAACACATATATGAATAGGGTCAGTAAGGGACAAAACAACAACAACTCATAAGTGCCCGCAGATGGGAGGACTCGTGATGTTCCTTGCCTCTAGCGGTCGGGTGGTAATGGTATTTTCCCGGTAGTGGAGGGGTTAAAGACACACGAACTGAAGATTAGAAACATTTTACTGCAAAAATGCCACACACGCACAAAAAAAGAAACAAACCAGCGCGCAAAGGCCCACGGGCCAACGTCGGCCCAACGGCCTATTGCGCATTGGGAAGTAGGAAAATGTGCGCACATGAGAGGCATACATAATTATTTGCTAAGTGTATGTCCAGTCTTTATATGAACATCTGTGGTAGGGCTTTAAATCATGCAGACACTGGAGAATCAATCTCTAGACGAATATCTGCATGAATTATGCCAGCTTATTTATCTGTACAAAGCTGTGAGCATAACCAAGGCTTTTCTTTTCGTCGTACACTTTTTATGATATTACTGACCTTTTGAACATATAAGATAAGATAAGATAAACTTTATTGCCAGATGCATAAACATTAGGATTTATTGCGGCGTAACTGACGAGTGTCCATATTAAGATCAACACATAAAACATATATACATCACAATCAAGCAGACTCAAAAATACCAAACCACACATATGTATTGCAGTTATTGTGCTAAGTATGCACACACAAAAACCGCCACGTGAGCCGCCGCGCAACGAAACAGATTAACTAAATTCATATGTATTTGTAAAGTGACTGTTATCTTGTTTAAGAAGAGGTTTAATAGAACATAAAAGAACTATAAACAACTAAGATGGGCTGTAGGTAATTCTAACTTAGGGACTTTGAGTCAATCTGCTGAGTTGTATCATATCGCAGGCACGTCGTTTTCATATCAGTGTAGGGCTTGGTCAGTCAAGGTGTGCCCACGCCAGAAATGAGTGGCGCATAGAGAAGGAAAAAAGCACGAAGTCTTTGTAGCCAGACGAGAGAGGGGGGGGGGGGGGGGGTAACATAAACAAGATTAATTTATTCAGTTTTGTCGTCGTCTGCGTAATAATATTTTAGTTCGAAAACCATTTGTGGCACATACATGTGGCAGTGCAAAGCACTATTTACAAGTTGAGTGACGCTGGATCGATCTTAATAGCTCAAGGGCAGTGCCTAAATACCTTGGCGCCTTTTCAGGCTCCAAGGTGATCATGCACTACCCTTAAGTCACAACGGCCGATCTATCTCCAGATCGTTATTGATAAACATGCGCTGGAGGTGAAACTACATAACGACGAAAGAAGTGGGTCATTGATTCTAATGGTCTTTCTGTCTGTGAAAGCTCGGCGAGTTTCGGCGTGTTAAAGTTAGTTTTCATGTCAGCCGGTTAATCTGTACCGTGGGACACTTCCTGGTTACAGTCGCACGCTTTGCCCGGAATAACACCCTTAATTTGAGCAACGACTGCGGTCAACCTTGGTTAGCAAGAAGAATAAATTCTCATGACACCCTGATCTTTGAAAATCTATACCTGTTGTTGATGTAATCGGCTTCACGATGAACTGTCAACAAAAATCTCTCTCCTTTTCTAAAAGCCTTTGGACTGCTGCCTGCATAGTGGGGTGCGGCTGCCATGCCAGGTCGTGTGAATTCTCTCTCTCTCTCTCTCTCTCTCTCAGTCTCTCTCTCTCTCTCTCTTTCACTCTGCTGATAAACGGCAACGAATCGAGGGAGAAGATATGTGTGTGTGTGTGTGTGTGTGTGTGCATGTGATGGTGTGTGTGTGTGTGTGTGTGTGTGTGTGTGTGTGTGTGTGTGTGTGTGTGTGTGTGTGTGTGTGTGTGTGTGAGTCACAGTAGTATGTTGCAAGGACGAGTTTGAAAAAATAGTCTGTTACCTAATCTTTTATCCTTGTAAAACAAAAGTTTCATTTCATTTCATCTCTCTCTCTGTGTCTCTCTGTCTCTGTCTCTGTCTCTGTCTCTGTCTCTGTCTCTCTCTCTCTCTCTCTCTCTCTCTCTCTCTCTCTCTCTCTCTCTCTCTCTCTCTCTCTCTCTCTCTCTCTCTCTCTCTCTCTCTCTCTCTCTCTCGGTGACATTCATCGAGTAGTTGTTAGCAATGTCAGGCATGAAAAGAGGCCTGCGCACCTATTATCTTTAACCTGGAAAACTTTTCTCTCCCCCCGCCCCCGCCCCCCACCCGCCGTCTCTCTCGTCATCTCTCAGTTGTGTTGCTGTTTCTTCCTCCATCCTTCTCTCTTTGCTTTTTTGCCTAGCTGAGAGCTGTTGCTTGTTCAGCATGAATAATGCTTGTGTGCCTTCGCCCCCCACACACTAAAGAATTCGATTAGATCTTTTCATGACTTTCTTGGGCGCATATCGATCTCTGGTGAGCGCAAACTGATAAGCAGCTGATAACTGCGTGGTGAGCAATTTACAGAAATAATTTGAGTCTTTGATACAGAAACCGCTGCAAACAACACTGGACAATTTCTTGGCACGTTTGCATGGTGTCAATTTTTTTCTTCGGCCGAAGCCGCACGGATTACAAGTCACGAATTGGTTATTTAGCCCATCATTGCTAAGAAATGTTGAACAGGATTCAACTGCAAGAGTCATAGATCTTCATGAGCCGCCGCAATTGCGGTGGCTCATGAAGATCTATGCCTCTTGCTGATGTGACTGTGTGTCCATGTTATTTGGACGGACTGAGCGGCTCTTTGGCGATGAATTAACACATTCGATTACTGGCAATGAAGGTGTTATGCACTGCGAACAAGTATACTGGAAATGTATTAATAATCTGACACTCCCTTTAGAATCTCCATGCTACAGCCAAATAAATAAAATATTTTCAATCCACACTGCAGTACTCGTGAAGTTAAAAAAAAAAAATCCGCCTACTGCGGAACGTTACACATTTAGTCATGAAATGAATAAATGCTGGTCACGCAAAATGTATAGACACGCGTACACACATAACCGTTAGGTTATTGCTTATTTTAGACGTCAAATAAAGTATTTAGGTCTTGTAAAGTTCGATCACTCTATCCCTTATGATGAGGAGTATTGCCTATATACAGTAAACAAGAACACTACATGCATTCGAAGCTTTGTCTTTTTCTTTCTTTCAAAGTCTTGAAAAACATATACATGTAACACGCAGACACATTACTAAGGGGCAAGCTCAAGAAGGATACCGTTCGACTTTCGTCCGAGAGGTCTTGGGTTCGAACCCAGCTGGAGTCAAAATGTGTTCAGACCCTAGTTAGTCTTTGAAATCACCTTTGTGATTGATAAAAGACGTTAAGCTCTAAACGTTTAACTTTTCCTTTTCAGCGGATTACTGTTTCTATGTTTTTATTGTACTGAGTATTATACTGCTTCTTGCTTTAATGCGTGGAAGAGTCTCTCCAACGTGACTGCGGTTCTCTATACCTAAGGCGGGGCTCATTTATTAATCATGGCATGAAGAGGTACTTGAGTCTGCACGCACCAGCAGCGATGGTCAAGGAACCCATCTGCAAGTGGCATAGATCCACATGAGACCCTGCATGATGCGGGGGATCATGAGGATCTATTCCACTTGCTGGCAGCATTTGCGTCAGTGATTTGTAATTGCCTCAGTGATATGTAAGCGTTAGGGTACCATTCGAAAAATGTGAACGGTAAAATTGTAAGGACCGGACCACAAGCTTATGATGACGGTGACCCAGGCAAGTTCAGGATTAAGTTCTTCAGCTAAGCCTTTTGTGTTGCAAGGTCTGTTGCCACCGCGACTGTGATATTAACATATTGACTGCTACTGACCATATTGTTGGGCGGAAAAGACGCGTGCTCACGCGTCTTTTCCGCTCAACAGTATCGTCAGTAGCAGTCAAGGGGTTAAAGGCTAAACATCACTGTGCATTAGAATACCAATTATGTTTACCCCGATCATAAAGGTACCGCTGGGACGGAAGTCTGTAACGCTACCGATGAGACGAGCCAAGGGGCCAAAATTGAAAACTTCAGTTTCAATTCAAATGCCTGTGAAACATGAAAGCATGACACTGACTCTTTTAACGCTCGATGGTATAGACATTGGATCCGTCGTGACCACGCAATACTTACGCATGCGACGAATGAAAATTTCAAAGCATGCGTGCCGAGGGTGTATCGTTGGTACTTTCACCGCCAACTGCCTGCGCTAGGAAGATCAACCAGGATCGGCTACAACCTAAGGGAAGCGCCAGCTCATCCAGATATTGTTCGTTCTTGAGCTATCATGGTCGATGAACATTATTATTTTTAGTGATAAGCAAGAATGTTGTGTGTGCATGAGTCATCTTAAAGTTATTTTCCCCAGGATCAAGCATCTCAACACACATTTCAGAAAACTGTCTGCAACAGATACTGCTGACAGTATGTGTATGGCATAGGGGTCTGTGGATAGTAGCTTTGACTAACGCAAATCCACTGCGCCACCGCGTGCACGCAAGCGCCTATACTAAGCTCAAGACTCAAGTATCCTATGGTGTATGGGTCCTTCGTGTACTATCTTAGAGCTCTATGGTGTAAGTAGAATGCCAAAAGTCGAAATTTATCGTTTGGAGGGTGTATTGTTTTTGTACCGGAGTCGCGGATTTATTGTCTGCATCGGCGCCTTGTTTTGATATATGCATATTTATGAGCCTACGTCACAAGGCAGAACCCGGCCGACTATCAGTGTATCGCAATACTGCAGGTCACGAGGTCACGGCATTGGTGTGGTGTACACTCGTGTCAGTGTACACGTGTACTGCTGTTTTCCGGCATCCGCCTTTGACGTAATTTTTAAAGAGAAAAGTAGAATAAACCTTCCATATTCGTTATGTTGTCAAAATTACAATGCGGGTTCCGCTTAACCTGCTAGTATTTACTAGTAACGATCGGGAAGAGCGCGTGGCTTATTTCAGTGACTCGCAACTGAAGCCGGCGAGCCTGCGTCCACAGTGCCGAGCATAGTTTGACCTTTGATCCTTTACCCCTCGGAAACACGCAGCGGGTCCCATCATTGAAACACAACATTGGTATTTATACCCACTTTCTGCACGTAACTATATGATAAAGTGTGAACTTGTTTAAAAACTTGCGAAATCAGAAGAGATACATTCTACTGAAGATCATGAATCAGTTCTGAAAATCAATAGCCCTCGCGGAACTATAGGAAGATTGACAAAGACCGTAGTTTACTTACTGATTCAGCAGGAAAGGGGCAAATTAAAGATGGGCGGTCAAGCCAATGCTCTTGCTTTACGCGTTGCCACATGTCTTTTATTCCCTTGTCCGATGTCAGTTCTTCTTAGGGGTATCTTTTCTCTCTTCCTCTTTCTTCTCTTCAATTCCGAGTCTGTCATTGTCGGCGCGAGTCGATGATACTTTATTGTTTTCTTCACTGGTTCATCCGCCATCTTATCTCTGATGGGTTATAATTATGCAGATGACCTAAGGCCGTATAGAATAGTTATGACGTCAGCTACCTTCGCATATTAGAAGCAATCTTTTCATGGCGTTCAGTCACAAGATTCCGGTGGACCTCTTTTCGCTTTGAACGGACGAAAGAAAGCATTTAGTGGGACAATAGGGTGGTCACTGTCTAAGTGGGAATGTATACTGAATCCCAGTAAAAGCTTTTTCCGAACTAAAGCATTAAAGGTCAGGCGTGCCCCTTTAAGAAGTAGACCACACACTCACACACACACACACACACACACACACACACACACACACACACACACACACACACACACACACACACACACACACACACACACACACACACACACACACACACACACACACAAATACGACTGCGAAGTGATCGATTTGTTACAGTGCATACAAATAAGCCTATGTTTAGGTCAGTCTCATTATAACGTGCTCCAGTATACCGCGGTATCTAATATAACGCGCACATTCCAACAGGGAAAGCCAGCGAACAGAAGGTCCTCGGGCCGACGTCAGCTTTAGCTGGCCCGCGCACTGCTGTGCGCGGGCCAGCTAAGGCTGACGTCGGCCCGAGGACCATTTGTGTATCAAAATTTCTTCTCTCACAAGTCTATGCAAATTTATCACTTCAATATCGCGGTCGCGAATAGCGCGGTCTGACTTTAAACTACCGCAGTACTAGAGCCTGGCAACACAAAACATGGTTGCATAGCATCGCAATGACTAAGCTGCTAAAACAAGTACAACGCTAAACCTAATCACGGTTTTAAAAAAAAAAACGCCTTCCATTCACTGTTTGATCTGATTGCCAAGATATGGATCGAAATTGCAGATTGATTACTCGAATGTAAATAGTTCCTATTTAAACGACAATGGGTTGCCGTATAGAAGTCAAAGCCAAAACATTTCTATATAAACCCATGCCCATCTGCAAGAGGCACAGATCCTCATGAGCCCCCGCAATTTGCGGGGGGTCATGAGGATCTATGCCTTTTGCTTGAGCCATGTACATGCGTGCTTTTGAAGCAGAGGAATACATTGAGTGATCAATCGACAAAGTGGAAGACAAATCTAGGTACGCATTTAATGGGCGTTAGCGTATCATGGTGACTGTAACACACATACAACACTTTTATGTGTGCAAAGCAGGTCTGTGATTTTTTACCTTACGGCTTAAGGCCCGTAAGGTCCAAAATCTCAGACCATCGAAAAAAGTCTCCAGGACCTTATGCAATAGCACAGAACAGAGGTACATTTATCTAGGTTTGCATGAACAGAGGGACGTTTGTGAGTTTTGCAATAGCACTTAAACAAAAACAAAAAAAAGTTCGTTCCTGTTGGCTGGCTTCTTTCAAGTGGAAAATACACGCAAAACACGAATGCGCTGGTGCGTGTACATAAATGACATCCTGTAAACATTGTTTACCTTATTCTTTCAACGTATTACGTATGATTACCTTTAAATAAACACACCGTACAAATTCATTCCAGTAAATGGAATAAATTTGTGCAAAGGTAATCACACACTTTAGCGAATGTTTGTCAAACGGTTTGATATAAAACGTGTGGTTTTGGCATTAACTGAGAGAGAGAGAGAGAGAGAGAGAGAGAGAGAGAGAGAGAGAGAGAGAGAGAGAGAGAGAGAGAGAGAGAGAGAGAGAGAGAGAGAGAGAGAGAGAGAGAGAGAGAGAGAGAGAGAGAGAGAGAGAGAGAGAGAAGTGTTTTATATGCACAGTCACAAACGAAAAGCACATGACGACAAAATAGCGGTTCGTCTCGCCGCATGCTGTCACCGACTTGACAGTGTGAAATATATGTTGTCTCATTACCTAAACACATATAAAATGCAAAGAAAGTTGGCCCACCAACACTGCTGGTCTCGTAAACACAGTCAGATTCGAGAACATTTTAGTTTTTGCGTGAGGTTAACAGTGTCCTCAATTTAACCTTTTGCGTTTCGGTAACGGTTTTTGTCGCGATGATTTCTACAGGAATCATCGCGACAGAAACCGCTACCGACACGCATAGGATTATGGGAACTGCTGACATATAAACAATAAAACAATACAAGGGGCACACTAGTTATACCCTTCGATATGCTACCGACGATCAGCGATAGCGAGCCAAGGAAAACAACCGGTGTGTACAAGGGTGCCACGATAGATTATATAATTCAAGAAAATCCGTCGACAAACTCAGCCATCGAGGATAAAATTTGACGTAAAAACGTGAAAAGCTACACAGTTTCAGTTAACCAATTGTGAATGTTTCAAATTCCACCTAGCTTTACAAAAGAGGTATGACGACTACAAAGCTACGCATGAAAACGATCGTTTTCAAGAAAATAAACATGACCATCCAATGAAGTCCAAAACAATTCTGATGACGTCCGATACAGTCACAAACAGGGGAGATCATTCCAATATTCATTCAGACGTCAAAACAGGGGAGATCAGTACAGTATTCGTTTTGACATTTCGCTAGTCCTGAGGGTCACGATAAACCATTAGAGAACATAATGGTGTGAAAGTCGTTGTCCTTTATTGGCTTTATTTTCACAATAGAAGACATATGCGCCGACCCGCAAAATTGCAACAAAGACCTACAAGAATGTTGTACCCTGCTGTTCATCTGCGTTGTTTGATAGTCGCCTAAGGTTGCTATGGAGACAGGACAAGATGACTTCCTTGTAGGCCTAGCCAAATGATGTGTGTCTCCACAGAGCAAGTACCACGGGATTTATTTTACGATTATCATCAAGCTGTCAAGCAAAATACCATGTACCAAGTATGCGAAACAGATTTATAGCGCATGGTCACTTTCAAGTGACGACCGCAGGGAAGTTAACCAAACGTAATGGCTCAAGGTGTCGCCTGACTAGCTTGGCGCCTTTAGGCGCCAAGCTAATCAGGCCACACCTTGAGCTACCACGGCACCAATCATCGTCATAATATTTGAACTTCGCTGTGGGCCCTTTCACGTAGCCTGTGGGTCTGTATGTATTTATAAACAGTCATTTTTTATTTTTTGACTCTGGAAGTGAAACCTTTTAGCGAGATATCTAAGAACGGACACACGCCGAAAACAAACCAGGCCCATTAGTTCTGAAATGCTACTGAGTTGTATATTTGGAAAAACTTTTGAATATGCCGGCCGACTTATAAAAGAGATTGAGTGGTGTGTTTGAGGTGTTCACATGACCCGCCCTTTCTCGCGTGGGAACTGAGGAGAAATGTAAAGTTGAAGCATCAGTGCATGATGAATCTAATCTTTCGTGTGTAGATCCGTGATTTAGGACCCTACAACTCTAGGTTGCAGAGTTGTTAATCACAGACCACCACAAGGAAGAAAGAAGCATGCTTAGAAAAGACAGATGCAACACAATTTATTAATAAGGATAATAAACGCTTTTTCAAAAAAGACATATCGGAGCAAATCAGGAGGTGGGGGTGGGGGTGGGGTTGGTGGGGTGGGTGGCTGAGGGGTGAGGGGGTGGGTGGTGGCTGGTGGGGGTGGGTGGAGGCTTCCAGAGATTCCGGACTCTATCCCGCTCCCAACCCTCTGAAGAAAAGGAAACATCACCGCTGTATATGTTGTAAACTGAATCGGTAGTAGTGTTGAAGTGACATACGATTTTTCGGCCGGTGGGAAGAAAAGTCTGCCCACTGAGCGCCATCTGTCTCAGGTTTAAGGTCCTAAACAAAAAGCTGGAATACCCCCCCCCCCTATTCCCTCCCTTAGGAGGTAAATGAACCGCCGCTGCAAATACATGACATCTTCCTGTCAGAGTTGGATGAAGAAACTAAAGAGCACAGAAGAGGGATGGTGGTGGGGGAGGGGGCGGACAAGGAGGGGTGGCTGGGTTAAAAACTGATTCTCTGAAGAGATGGTTGGAGCTTTACCTTCGTGACCGTACCATGGTACTCACGAGTAGATTATTACACATACATGCACAGAACGTTGAGTAAAAAAAATATTTGAACTGATACACACAAAACTCAAAACTCCGTATTGTCTTGAATTCATAGTATCAAATCCACTATGTACGTACTATATAACTGATCTGGTCTGTAATTTTGGACCTTACGGCCCATGGGCCGTAAGCTCCAAAATTACAGACCAGCTCACAGTATTATAAGGTATTAAGTGTCGTACTGGGTGAACAGTCGGCAGACCCAACACTTTCTGTCACGAAAAGCCTCAATAAAACAATCATGAATAACAATGAAGGCTTTCCAACGGGGACATCAGTGAAGCGGAATGAAATATTCTTCTTGAATTTGCCTGGTGTCATTTCTCATCTGAGCTCTGACATCAGCCGCATTACAATCGTGTATGTCTGACGTCACCGATTTTAAATGGGTCACTGAATCCCCCGTTTACTGTAGTGCAGGGGGAAACTCAAAATGCAAATTTCCCTGCATTAAAAAGATTTAAAATCGTGAGCTCTTAACAAAATGGAGACTCCTACGCCTGAAGCAAGTTTGAGATATATAAAGCCTTCAATGTCTAACCCCCTTATACATGCGCATGCAGCCACATATACCGTGTGTACAGTGCCGGTGTATACAGCACAAAGGGGGTTAAAATGCATACTGGTTAACCCGGTGAGCAACGATGACGCACTAAAGCAAGATGCGGATTGACCATAAAAGTTTAAAGGTGGTACCAGAATAGCTTGGAACCTCTTCGCGGCAAGCTATGCTGTCACCAGCACTAAACTATATTAGTATATTATGACCGATCTGTCTCCTGTACTTAATGCAGTTCTAAAACGACAACTCCCAAATGTGGGCACACCCAGCTTAGGTCTGAAAGTCTTAAAATAGTTAATGTGTCGCCTCTATTCTCTTCCCACATTTAGAAGAACTGCCTTCAGCAACCAACTTTTTCAGTTTTGCAATTAAATAGTGATCTTAACCCGTTCAGTGGCGAGAAACTTTGAACACCATCCAACTGCAAGAGGTATAGATCCTCATGAGCCCCCGCAGTTGCGGGGGCTCATGGGGATCTATGCCTCTTGCTGACACCACTTTGAATCCATGTTCCTGGGACATCTAGGGTATTGAGTCTTCAATTAACGAAGATTGCAGAAACACAGTCTGTGTCAACTGACACTGTACGGGCTAAAGTTAAAGCGTCACCTGTCATTAAAGACCATCATTCAGGTGGCTACAGACAATGATGTCTTTAATGACAGGTTGATCTAATATCATAGAGTGGTCGCTCAAAACAGGCTCTGCTGTATATTCTACCAAGAAAGGTTAGCAAACCATTTAGGTACTGTATAGTTGCTGAATGAGTACAGGGATCCGGTGAAATATTACACAAAAAAAAAAAAAAAAAAAAAATAACAACCCTCACCCGAGCGAGTAAATGAGGAATTGTAATTATATTCATGCAGATATTGCATTTAAACAAACAAAAAAAAAAAAACAACAACAAACAAAAGCAACTGAAATTAACATAAAAATCCATGACATGCATGCATAACACGCCTACATAAAACGCAGAGAAAGGATAGAAAGAATAGTGTTTATCGTTAAGACACAAGACTTTTCTTTTTTTGCCGTTTTATTCCATCAAATTCTAAAGTAATGTATTTTGCATATCACGTCAACGCTAAACGTCAGAAACATGTTTTTGCTTCTGAGCAATGGTACGTTTTTAGCAGACTTGATTCACTCGAGAAGTGCTGCATCCGGATACGCGGCTTCATGCCGCGTATCCGGATGCGACACGTCTCGAATGAGTTAATTTGCCTTTGCCTTTCGTTTAATCCTTCCGGGAGACAAAGTTTAAATCGTGTCTGCATATATTTATCTGTCGTGACGGCCATTTTTAACAGCCCTAAAGTTTTAGCAGATGAATAAAGAATGATAGACTTCCAAGCCCCATCACTACACGGATTAAAACTATGATTAACTCATTCGCGGCCAGCCGCATCCGGATGCGCGGCTTATGCCGCGCATCCGTATGCGGCTTGCCGCGAATGAGTTAACTCAGATAAAAAGTGTGTGCACCCATAACGCGGAGAACGTGACGGCAGTAGTAGGCGGAAGATAAAAAGCGGGGGAAAAAGAGTGTACTGCTAAAATCCTACTGTACAATTATAAAGACTAAAAGTGGACAGTGACACAGACAAACGTGTAAATGCCAAGCCTGGTAGTATGTATTCAAACATGGTACGCATTCAAATAAGCACTGAAGTACACACGAAGGCCTGGAGATCGATTATTTCCCAATTGAAAACCTTAATCTCGTATCAATGACGTTCAACAGTTGCGATCACTATCGATCTAAGGTTTCAAGATCAACACTGGTTAATTCCCAAGATCACAATCTCAGTTCCAAAACCTGTCCCATAAGGGAACACTCATAATTCGTGTGTGTATTGTTGCACTATCAACCCACTCAGCCCAGACACTAATACTATAAAGCCAGAGATTAACAAACCATGACAGTTCAAAGGGGGTACCGGAATAGCTTGACGCCTGGAGGCGTTAAGCTATTCTGGCACCACCCTTGAACTGTTATGGTCGATAGACTTTCTGGAAATGTTCCATATATAGTTTGCGAAGGACGACACCCACATTTAGGTTTTTCGGCTTTTGTGTCTCGACAGCGTTTTAATTGGCCATTATAACTCCATACTTGTCAGAATATTTCTATCATAGTCGATCTGTCTCACGAAATGTCATGTCCTCCTTTAAAGGTCTTCACCCCAAATGTTGAAATTGTAATCTCATGCCTCAATGTCTTACTCTGTCATTTCGGTTCTTTGACTGTCAGAGTATATTTAGCCTTTAGCCGCGATCCATTGGTGTGAGAACATTCTTTGCCTGCATGATTCCCGAAGGAATCACGCCGGCGGAGAATGCTCCCACAGCCAAACGGTTTTATCGTACTGTTTAAGAGTTGTGTAGCTTACTACTTTATGATACCATTGGCTCACTGTCCGGAATGGTAGCCAGCCAGTTGTGTAACTGTGTTTGCATTATCCCAGAGGAGATTCAGTGTGGCGTTCATATGTGTGTGTACAGACCGTCATAGTTCTAATCAAGCGTGGCAATGGGTGAGGACTTCAGTGGTTTGGGTGGGGGACAGCTTATAGCTTTTTAACCTAGGTTGTCTGTGGAGCAGGTCACAAAGGCAGCATTGAGGACAACGCCCTTATACATGATTTTGTGCGTGTAAACAGGACAACTTTATTTGCTTCTTTAGCAACGAAAACAAGTTTCACCGATACTCATTAAATCAGAGGAGCCACCGAGGCTCAGTTTGTGTTGGTATGTGACTGTGGACCTTACTGCTATAATGGTAATACACACATTCAAGTTACTTGCAAATAATGCATAGATCTTATTAAGCGCCATTCCCCAGACAACATCGGACTCAAGGCGCAACACATATAGCAGGTCTACAGTCATTACATTTACTTTAACCCATTCCCGATTTAGCCTCGACACACTACAAAAAACTCACCATGATAGTTCAAGGGTAGTGCATGAATAGCTTGACGCCTCTCGGCGCCAAGCTATCCTGGCGCCACTCTTGAACTACCATTGTCGAACAATCGCCTGATTAGTAATAGGACAGATTTCACTTTTGGAAACTGCAATCCGAAGGCCAAATGTGTTGATCAAATGATGTCTTCAAAAACCAAAAAAAAATCTTTATCGCCAGTCATATGGGCTATGTGACGCTCGTGGTCGGTCAGGGGGACATAACTCATGGATTTTCTGGCCCTGTTGGCTGAACGAGACAACGATCAAACCGGAACCAAACAAAAATGTCGTCAATCCTTTACCCTCAAGCAGTAAAATTGACACAGTTGACGTTGTTATCATCTATCACCTTGTCAGAAAAAAATGACTGCGTACATCTTTGAATTGATGTTGGTTTCTTTTTATAGGGGGTCAGTTTTATTGAAACATTGCCGGAGATGTATCGGCTGTGATATTTGAACAGTAGTGCTGAGATCAGCTATGCACCTGGAAGCTAAAACTTTCACTATCCTTGAATCTAAATAATTTTGAACGATCATTTTTCAACCTGTCGCTCAGGTTGGCAGCGGGAAAAAAATCAGAAAACTATCCTTAGCTGCAACAAGCTCATAACGTTGTCAATAGACATCATTATTACACTGCTTCAACATCGTCACAGAGGTCTTTATTACATCTGAAAGAGGTATGGATTATCATGAGCCCTTGCAGCTGCAGGGGCTCATGTGAATCCATTCCTCTTGCTGTCAGATACTGGCCCATGGACATCTTCAAACGGCTGAGTTCACTGGTAAATTTCCAACTGTGAATGTGGGTCAGTCTGATTTATAGCCACAGAGTGCATTAAAATATTCTGTTTGCCTTTGATTGCATTTGAAAAGCACCCGTGCTTGCTGACAGAAGTTGCGTAAATAGTGCCTGAGTACTCCAACCCTTAGTACCTGAAACGCCCAAATACAGTATTTACATTACGGTCGTATGTCATCGTAAATGGATGATCCAGAGGTCCTACTTTTTAATTGACATCAGCGCCTTGTTGAACTTTTCGTGAAATGGATGTAAAGGCCTGGCAAAAAGTCATTTCTTTTAGCGTGAATGGGCAAATTTCCGAAAAATAGTAACTAAGAAAGTTCATCTCTCCCCGATTTCCACCTCCCAGAACAATCCACGCATCCATCTATCTACCCACTCATCCACATACACTACTTCCCCGAACTATACTTTTTAACAATACACCATTCCAAACGAACGTAACAATATGCCTTCAAACATAACCCTCCACAGAGTACAAAAGGTCCTCGGGTCGACGTTGGCCGCTGTTGGCCCGCGCACTGTCGTGCGCAGGCCAACAGCGACCGACGTCGGCCCGAGGACAATTTTACAAAATGGACTTTTATAGGCTCGGGAAGTTCCCCGCGTTGCCTAACAGCGTCGGCGCGTCAGCCGCCATCTTAAGAGGATACCATAGTCATCGTATAGTAGCGAAATAGTGTTTCAACACGTTTTTCTTCATTTTTCTTCCTCTTTGGAAACAAACAAAAACAGATTCTGGTGAGCGGTTTCCTACAGCGATGGCAAGACTTGCTGTTATTGCTTATAGTACGCCAGGACTTTTCTGACATTACAAAAACATCGATTTCCCTATAAGCGCTTAGTCCCGTATCCTCACAAGATGGCCGTCACGACTGGCGTGATGACGTCAGCTTCCCGAGCCCTATTGCTCGCAACGGGTTCCTTTGAAAATGTGAACAATAATCGATCAGAATACTACAACATTTAGTCCCCTGTGTAGGCAAATGCTTTGCTCTCTAACAATAGAACACATCAGAAAACACGCAACGACCACTCTGAAGTTCTGTAAGTGTTACACTGTAGGACCGAAATGCAATGTTGCCCCAGGACAGCAGGTAGCATGAGTGATCATTATATGCCACAGGCAATTACCCGGCTCGAATACTATCTACCAGCTTGTCAGTTCAGTCACTAAGTGGTTCTGCTAACACCATCTCGACTATCCAGTGAATAGATGTGGACATCCATCCCTTCTCACGTGGTCAGTGCTGAGATTGAGAGCACACGAATCAAGAACTCCACATTCCCTGTTTTGTTTCAATATAAAATCGTTAAAGGATTTTGTTTAAAGGGACCCACTGTCAGTCCATTAACACATTCTGCTCCAGGACCGAAATCCGCAAATTTTGAAGTTGCCCCCTGACGACTGTATTACACTTCTGGAAACAGATCGAGCGTGGTAGTTCAAGGGTTGTCCCAGAATAGCTTGGCGCCTATGGGCGCCAAGCTATTCTGGCACAACCCTTGAACTATCACGCTCGATCCATGTCTTGCCGTGGCGTGTCGGAGTTGAATGAGTTAAATGTTGAATTTGATATTCAGACGAGAAAGGTGTAGGCCAAGCCTGTAAAATGCTGCAAGAAAAAAAAAAAAAAAAAACGCTTGGAAAGGTCTATTGTTCTTTCTAATCGTGTTAATGTGCATTTGATCGTTTCAATCGGATTCTTTTGATATAACTACATGCAAACGTTTGCAAATAACATAACAATAACAGAGACACCTTGACAAACAATTCTCAGTATGAAAAGCTAGTATCAAACAATTTCTAGCCACATGATTCTTTTTGACAAGGAAAGAAAACCATGAAACGTTTAGGGCTTAACGTCTTTTGTCCACCACGAAGGGGATTTCAAAGACGGGGCACCGAAAAGAGGTCTGTACAACTTTTGACCTCAGCTGGGTTCGAACCCACGACCTTTCTGACAAGAGTCGAACGCTCTACCAACTGAGCTCACCTCATTGACAAGAAACCAGAAATAAAGAATGTTCATAATGGTAAATGAATCCCATAAAACTATAATATGGACGCGTAACTGTATGTCTCACTGCACGTAACACGCATCGTTATGGGAAAATGAATCAAATCAGACCGCTACATCTGTAGCGGACGAACCTGATCCAACTCTTCTGTAACGATGCGTGTCCATCACCCAGCAGGGTGGCAATTTCGACTGTCGAGGATCAGGAAGAGAGGGGCAAGGGATGGACGGGAAAGGGGAACTTGTCATGGAGCGGACAATAAAGGGTCTCCAGCCACGGGTCTACAATAGTCAGGGACACCACAGATGAGTGACCTCCAGGTGACCACCAGTTCCACTTGAGAAAAAAACAAAACAAAACAAACAAAAAAAAAATAATAAAACCCCGCATATATCAGGAGATGAGTCGACCATGATAATTCAAGGTTAGTGCCAGATTAGCTTGGCCTGTCGGCGCCTAGCTAATCTGGCACTACCCTTGAATTATCATAGTCGATCCATCTCCTGCAACTGGTGCATAGTCGTAACGTTAGTAGATGACGCTTCTAAAAGTTCAGAAATACGGCAGTGGGGCTGATAGAGTGAAAGCAATATGCTAGCAAATAAGTAGTTCGAAACATAGGATTAGCTACAATGTGTGTTTTTTTTTACGATGTGCATCAATGCACATAGTTCTAACAATATTCATTTGACCTCTGAATAATAATAATAACAAACACGGATGCTTGATACAGCCTCCTCAGTAACGGAGTTTTAAGCGCTTTGCAATCAGTCACGCACACACACAAAATACACAGTTATCAAAAACATACAAATAAATGTAAGCAAGACAGCAGAACGTTTCCCTTATTACTGAAAAACAAGACTCGTTTTACAGTGACCGGAAGAAATAAATATTGTTCCATGAATGCACATCGTGAAACGCATTTCTCTACCGCAGCCTGTGGGCTGAAAGTGGAAGTGCGGCCGAAATGTGAGTCCACACAGCTATCTGTGGTCTTTATCTGACCGATAATTATTGGATCGAAAGCGTGAAAGATGCCAGCTGACAACTAGAACTCTGACCTGGCCGTCAGGCGGTCACATTATCTGTCTCACCGTGTCACGCAGGCACTAGGCTAGGGCAGACCTTATACACGACGTTTGAGGATGGACCGACCATGATAGTTCAAGGGTGGTGCCAGAATTACCTGACGCCAATGAATCACCCTTGAACGATCATGATCGATCTCTACAGACCTGTTACAGTACGTTCGAAGATGGACTGACCATGACAGTTAATAATAATAATAATAATAAATAATACATGGTATTTATATGGCGCATTTCTCATATTTTGAATATAACTCAATGCACCACCCTTGAACTATCATGGTTGATCTGTCTCCTGGACTGTTTTATAGTCTTTAGTGGACACCTCCCAAGTTTGGGATTTTGGAATCTTGGCAGTGAGATAGGTCAGGGCAGACCAGACCTGTGTTTTGCGGTCACACAGGAATGTGTGCACACACAGAGAACTGTCATCAGTGGATACGTTATCACAGCCGGAGACTTGGCTCCTTCGCACGACACAACGTTATGCACGGCAGCAATACTGAAAAAATATCCGCAGAGAAATGGCTAGACTATAGGTGACTCAACCTTTTTCAAAGCTAGCTGTGAGATACACGTCTACCGTAGAACCTGATTTCCAGGCGCCGAGCTTATCCGGTACTATCAATGAGCAATCACGGGCAACACATTTCCCCACACATCCTCTTAACTGCCAGGGCAAGAAGACTGATACCCAACTCCAAGAGACATAAACCAGCAGGATGTATGTCTCCTGTTAGTTCTATGTTCTTTATGTCTATTTTTGGGTTCCATTTATATCTGTGTCTTCATGCGAATGTCGTTCAGCGTGCAGTGGTTTCAGACATGAAATTCGTGATCACTGCATCAAAAATCGTTATACTATGTAAAATCATAATGAACGAAAGGGGCATACAATCACAGTGGTAAACATGCAATCACAGTGACTTCAGTAAGCATGAAATGGTGAAGTACATAGATTTTCTGTTACACAACTGGCGTGTAATAGTGGAGGCAGCAGTGTGTGACAGTCCTGTAATTTACTTCACCTGTCGCAGAAAAGTGCGGACGTGACAGTTAAAAGGTGTAAAAGACACATAACACAGCGTAGGGAGCGTTAGTCTTAGTCTTTCCATTATCGGCGACAGTACAATTGCCAGTGACGACAGTGATATGCATACAGCCCTCAATCACAGTGTGTCGGATCTCCTGACATACATGTCGCCTCTGTAAATGAATGAGGCTAGGACTAGGAGAGGGTCTGTTTAACTGTCATCCATGTTTCACAGAACAGTCTACGAACCTCACCGTTCCATCTGCAAGAGGCGTAGATTCTCATGAGAATCTATGCCTCTTGCTAAGTGAGATCGGTTTTGGGTCGCTATTCCGCAGAATTGAGGGTCTTTCCTGGGTGTGGACGTACGACTGATACTACATGATGAAGCGATTTACATTAAAATGTTCGAGGACAAAAAGAAGTGCTAGTCTGCTAACTTTACCTTACATAATGACACTTTAATTTAGTAAGCCATCTTCAGAAAGGTGGATCAAGCATGACATATCAAAGTTACCGCTTGGTCAGCTTGGCGCCTAGCACAGACGCTAAGCTATTCAGACACTAAGCCTGAGCTCCTGTGGCACGGATGTAATCATGCGCAGCCTAAAGCTATCATGGTCATTTGATTGGGTGGGTGGATGGATAGATGAATGAATGGATTGATTCATTTATTGATTAAACGATTGAATGATTGATTAATTGATTGATTGATTGACTGATTATTGATTGATTGATTGATTGACTAACTGATTAATATCAACGCTGTGCAACAAATGCAGATGAAAGACAACCACCCTCCACTTACCAAGGCTTATGTTTATTGCAGCAACAACAACAACAAATAGAAATTATGCTTTTTTCTGGAAGCTGAAGATTATTTCACTCGGATCGAATTCATATCAAATCAAATATGGGTGCTTGACACAGTGTCCATTGGGGAAAACATCAACACAATAGGGCGAGAAAGCAATGTCCCATTCAATTGGTTCTAACCGGCTAAGCGTGAAACCATCGATTGAAACCCCTGTTCACCTTCCTTGCACATTAGCCAATGTGTGCGTCTTGCTAGAACACCTCTTTCGCTTCTTGCAGCAACTGCAGGAGTTGGATCGACCGTGATAGTTCAAGGGTAGTACCTGATTAGCTTGGCGCCTTCAGGCGCCAAGCTAATCTGGCACTACCATTGAACTATCACGATTGGTTTGTCTCTCGTTGCTTATATTCGTAATACACAACGGATGAGTCTAGAATGTTCAGCGAGCATGTTGAGCGTAGGTGCTTGGGACACAGATCGAAGGTGTTAAGATAAATAGCAAAGTGAATGGGTCGATTGTTGAGGTGAAGCTGCGAGTTCGACTTCGATTTAACCCATTCAGCCCTGACGCACTACAGCAGGAGATGTATCGACCATGATAATTCAAGAGTAGTGCCAGATTAGCTTGGCGCCTGTCTGTGCTAAGCTAATCTGGCACTACCCTTGAATTATCATGGTCGATCCATCCCCTGCAACAGGCGCATAGTCGTTAGATGACGCCTCCAAAATTTGGGAAATACGTGCGTCGGGCTGAATGAGTTAGAGGTTGGTCAGTGTCGTACTCATATTGGAAGACAGAGAGATATGCAAACAAGCAAGCAGGCATGCAGGCAGGCAGACAGACGCTTACAGGCAGACAGACAGACAGGCATGTACAGACAGACAGACGGAAGAAGAGACAGACAGACGAACAGACACGTGCACGTACCAAGCGAGCAATCACACACACGCATATATTCACACACACACACACACACACACACACACACACACACACACACACACACACACACACGCACACACACATAAATACACACAAACACACAATTAAACACACTGAGACACACACACAACACGCACACCGACATACACACATACTGAAGTGCAGACATTCCGGCGGACACACACACACACACACACACACACACACACAACACACACACACACACAACACACACACACACAAACACACACACACACACACACAATCAAACACACTGAGACACATACACAACACATACACCGACATACACACACAAGAACAGACATGACGGCCGGACACACACACACACACACACACACACACACACACACACACACACACACACACACACACACACACACACACACACAAAACAGATATAAAGAGCAAACATACAGAGACACGCATACAGTGACGCACTCACACACAAACACACACACACACACACACACACACACACACACACACACACACACACACACACACACAAGCACACAAAAGAACACACACATACACACTGACACGCACTATCTTTTACCTCATAAAAACACGAGTGTCGAAATCCTTACCTGTGACCAAAGACGCCAGGAATAGTGCGGCCACCAGATTGTATCGAACTCCACACATCCTGGTACCTCTCTCTATTTCTCTCTCACCTTAAACACAGGTGTCCACAGGTGTCACGGGAAAAAAAAAACCAACAACAAATAACCCGCAACTCCACACACCTACACATCACACTATTTCACGCCTTTCACTTTTCATTTCCGAGTTCCTTCGAAGTCAGCCTTGGAGCAAACTCTTTTTTTTTTCACCGACACAAAAACAAGTTACGTTTCTTCAGACGTTGTGTTGTGACGGCCTAGCATGCTGGCTTGTGACTGAGCATTGAAGTTTGTGCTTGCACGCTCTCAATTCCTGTGCCCTCCCGGCGAGAAGAGGTGCGGGAGGCGGTCCTACGCTAGAAGAAAACCGGCTCATAGTGTTCAAGCCAGGTTTCCATATCTGCTAGAGGCATAGATTCTCATGGGCTCCTGTGACAGCAGGAGCTCATGAGAATCCATGCCTATTGTTGAGAAGTATTTTTTCTCCATAATTAGTCTTCTTTCCTCGGTTATAGGTGTTTGAGTTTCAGCGTATGACGGCTTCGCAGTAGAGAAATGTTGAGAGGAGCCCTGCCTTTGCTGCTTACCGCGTTTCGATTCATGGGTAGGCAGTAGAGATAATCATACCGACCATGGCTAATAATACACTAGCGGGCCGCTCGGCAAGGCCGTAGGCCTGTAGTGATAGGACCCGGCCCGACCCGACCCGGACGGACTGCCGCGTGATGTGGTGTTTGTCTCAGACCTGCAGTACACAAGGGGTAAACATACAAAAATGCAAGAGGCATAGATCCTCAGAGTCATGGGCCCAGCCAGTTGCGGGGGCACACGAGGATCTATGCCTCTTGCTGAACCTACTTTGTGTCCATGTTCTTTGTACGGGTAAGTTCTCTGGCGCTGAAACATAGTTTGCGTTCAGTGGCACGGAAGGGGTTAAAGGGCAAATAGTTGTAGACTTTCCGTCCGCATGTCCGAGTCAGTGTGTGTGTGTGTGTGTGTGTGTGTGTGTGTGTGTGTGTGTGTGTGTGTGTGTGTGTGTGTGTGTGTGTGTGTGTGTGTGATAACAGAGTCTCGTTAAAACTCACGTCAGTCTCCTACATGCACCGTACGAGTCTTAATTATGTGGCTGCGCCGGGTGCCTTCCTTCTTTACCTGGTGTACATTTTAACAAGGAAGCGATCATACATATTGCAAGAGACACACCTCCGAAAGGATCGTGGAAGTTCATGAGGATTTGCTAGCATGTTGAAGTTCCTTAAAGTTAAAGCAGTCTGCTTTACGGCAGGCTCTGATTGCTAAAATTCCCCGATACAACGGATTATTGTTTTTGTCTTGCGCCAAATAAAACATTTCAACCCCTATTTTAAAAACTCCATGTTAGTAGACACACACAGCAGCGGTTTTCCACTTTTGAGCGTGACGGAGGCCGGGGAGCTGTCCTGCGTACACATGAGAAAAGTCTTTTATTTTACGACATTGAAACTTCGTAATTTAAGTCAGCCCTTTTGCCCAGCATTATTTTAAGACACGCTAAAACGTGTATACAGGATATATTGCGAACTCTTAGTATCAACACTTTATTACCAGGAGTAGGTTTAACCAGATCATTCGGAATACACCAGTGTGTGAAATAAGTTTGACTAAAATAGTTCAAGGGTAGTGCCAGAATAGCTTGGCGCCTCTAGGCGCCAAGCTATTCTGGCACTACCCTTGAACTAAAGCCATTGGCCGATATCCTTATCTTATAATGTAGCTTGTATATGGTAGTGTACAAATTTAAAGCTTTTAGCCCCAGTATGATATGGGTTAACCAGTATTCATCACCCACAGGATATCATCGTGGATTCGATCGACCGTGGTGGCGGTGACTGCACACTAACTGTCAAGCGCGACGCACACACGACACAGGTTGCTCTCCGCACTCACTCGGTTACCTTTGCTTGTTACCTGTCACACACCTGGCTGTAATACCACAGGTCCCAGGAGCCTACAGCAGTTACTGAAGTTCCCTGACAGCTCATCCCCGGGCCTAAGGTCACGAAGGTTTCAGAGCTGACTTGTTTCAGCGGTTGCTAAGTTGAACAGTGGGAGTCAGTTGAATGAGTGAGCTCAGTCCTGCGCGAGCCACTAAGCAAGGTGCTCGGCTATAGCGGAGCACCTTGCTTAATGGCTCGCGAAGGACTAAGCTCACTCATGCAGCTGGCCATCAGTTCTTTTGTCTGACCTGACCTCAGTCATATCTATATTTTTTCATGGCTTTTTTTCCCTAGATAAGCAACCAAAATATAGGCGTACACGTTTTAAAAAAATTGTCACGTTCTTTTGAGATGCCTACAAATGTTAAGAACCACAGCCTTTTGTTGGAAATGTTCAAGCCAAGAAAGAACGAGTAACAATGAGTCTACAAAGCACTTGTATCAACAAAACCACAACGCGCCGTTAGTCCTGGTGAGTTCAGTTTTCTCTTAAGCAACCTTTATCTGTAGGTACTATGATTATCATCTACCACTGTAAAAGATGCGTAACTATTTTAACCAATACTTGCCACGTTTTAGTATCACATGCTGGTGTAGAGACATGTGTTTTCATGATGTGGCTCTAACATTATTTCTTTTTTTGTTTAGTCACCGTAAAGTGACTAGAAATACATAATTGTAGAACTGTATATACATTGATGCATCCTAAAAACGCCTTTCACAGTGACAAATACAAGCAAATATAAATACTGTGCATTGATACACGTGGTAAAAATGCACATCTCTACGCCAGCCTGCCCTTGTACCATTAAGACCAATAATATGACGTCAGACTTGCGGAGTCCACTTCACACCTCAGCGGACCAGACGGGAAGGAATCATCACGAACAGTTACCACACACATTCATTGTACAGTGTCTTTGATAGACTCTTGGGCAATGAAAACGCATCTGAAATCGATCGTCCCTGAACATTATTGTGCGTAAAATAAAAACGCCATAAAATAATCATTGCAACTAGGCTAGGTTTCCAAGCAAACAGGAAAGCAAAACAAAACTATAAAACCTGGAAATCGATTGTTCAGCACAACACGGTTTTATTTCTGTATTAAATGAAAGGTCATTTGTGCACATGTTGGTCTGCGAGTTTAGACCACATTGAAAATAGTTCCAAAGTCACAGAACAGGACACACATATGTAACGTTACGCCTCTGCTGAAGCAGCTGCACTGGCTGCCCGTCAAATTCCGTTGCCAGTACAAAATTGCAATTTTCGCCTATACTCGGCATTTTGACGGATCTCTCCGCCGTACCTCTCTGCCAAGCTGTCTGCCTATCAGCCATCACGCACCCTCCGTTCCTCCAGTGAAAAGCTGTTAAAAATCCCGAAGCTCAACATGAAAACTGTCGGGGAGCGTTCTTTCACCTTTTTATCTCCCCAAGTGTGTGGAACACGCTGCCAACGGAAATGCGGAATCTGCCCACATTGTCACAGTTCAAGGCTCACTTAAAGACTTTTCTTTTTTGTCGGGCATTTAACACTTAGCTTATATTTAGCTAACTGTTGACTGACTGCCACCTATTCTGATCCCAGAGGAAGTGAATGTAAGGTGTGGGGAAGGGATTGGGTGGTTTAAAGTAGTGTATAATTGTGCGTGTGTGTCTGAGAGAGAAAGAGTGTGCTGTTGTGCATGCGCAGTGAGTCCAGTGTTTTCCTGGAGAACGGCGCTATACAAGACTGAACTATGTATTATTATTATTATTATTATTATTATTATTATTATTATTATTATTATTATTTAACATGCCCTCATTTTTTAAAGCATTCGAGACATGCTGCATCCGGATACGTGGCATAAAGCAGCGTATCCGGATGCGGCACGTTTCGAGTGTGTTAACTGGAATGTGGTCCTTTTTATACGGTACGAATACTGTTGAATCCAGATTAATTCATTCAGCCCGACGCACGTATATCCCAAATTTTGGAGACGTCATCTAACGACTTTACACCTGTTGCAGGAGATGGATCGACCATGACAATTCAAAGGTAGTGCCAGATTAGCTTGGCGCCGACAGGCGCCAAGCAAATCTGGCACTACCCTTGAATTATATTGGTCGATTCATCTCCTGCTGTAGTGCGTCAGGGCTGAGTGTGTTAACAGGTCAGTGGCAAGTGTGTAAAATGCAGAGAGGAACAAAGAAAAAGAAACACGCTTAGAAAAGCCAATTACAACACAATTGTGTTGTAAATGTCTTTTTAGGCGTGTTTCTTTCTTTGTTGGGTTCTTCTCTCAAGAATGCTGTTTGCTGCGCGGCCACAACAGAAACAAGTAATCGTTTCTTTTTTTGCGATAACAATATGAACTATCGTCGTCCTAACATGTTTTAGCGTCGAGTCCAAACGGTGGTGATATCTTGATCTCACACAGATGGCGTTCTGAATGGTACTGGTGGAGGAGACCACTGACTTTCGAGCTGAAGGTCGCGAGCTCGAACACAAGTAATGTCAATTTAAAAAAAAAAAAAACTCTGCCCCTTTTTTTTGGCATCATCTTCGTGGTGGCAAAAGGCGTACAGGCCAAAACGTGTAACGTCTCCAGCTATAAGCATTAACTCATTCAGCCCGACGGCCGTATTTCCCAAATTCTAATGACTATGCACCAGTTGCAGGAGATGGGTCGACCATGATAATTCAAGGGCAGTGCCATATTAGCTTGGCGCCGACAAGGGCAGCGCCAGATTAGCTTGGCGCCTGTCGGCGCCAAGCTAATCTGGCACTTCCCCTGAATTATCATGGTCGACCCATCTCCTGCTATGGTGCGTCAGTGCTGAATGGGTTAACGGGTTATTGTCTTCAAAAACACCTCGGAATGTAAGCTTCTAGTGCAGTGACGTAGGAAAGGGGTGGGGAGGCCTCAAAAAAAAAAAAAAAAAAAAAAAAAAAAAAAAAATGTAGGGTGCCCGGCCACTCCCCCAACTCCCTCCCTGCAATATATTTAGAACAAAATTTAAGTTTCGCAGAACAAAATCATACAATTTCGTTTTCTATTTTGTTGTTTTCGAGGCCAAATGATTATCGTCCGCTCCTTCCGGGTAGTGCCTTCCATCCCACATGTGCCTTCCATCCCACATGATCTATTTTTTGAAGGTTGGACAGTTGTCTCTCCCCCTCCCCACCCTCCCCCCCCAACCCCCCTTTGTTGCTTGAAGGCCGGACTGTATTTTGTGAGACACGCTGCTTACCCTTACCACCCCCCTCCCCAATGAAAAATATCTTCCAGCGCCAATGTCGTGCGTCGACGGTTTTTGCGCACCTGATCATCATAATTTCCCCTCGCGTGCTAATCAGAACTAATGATCAGATTTCCTTATGACTAAGCAAGTACTACAACCCTCACAGTGCAGAAGGAAACTGATCGGCTATGGCAGTTTAAGGGTATAGTGTTTGATTAGCATGGCCAGTTTATTTTCTATCACTAGATCGCAGTCGCTGGAGGACACCCTGAAAAGTTATAAAACTAAGCCTCAGGGCTGAAAGGTCTATGCACATATACTACGAACTACAGAAAATAAGATGAGGAAACAATCTTCAGAGTGCAGAGGCGGATCTGGGTTGGGTGGTGGTGGTGGTGTTGGCGGGAGGGGGCTGGTGGGGGGAGGGTGTTCCAGAACCCTCCCCCACCCCTTCAGGTCCAACATTCTTTAAACTGCTATAACAAAGTTCCCTTTTGGGGAGTTTGGAACTCTCCCCTTCATCAAAGTTATGCCCTGTTTATACCGTCACATTTTAATTCAAAATAGTTTTACACAAGCAACCAAAAATCATGAGAACAATCTTTTCGTTTAACTGGTGCGTGATATTGAAGGCGACTGTAAGTCCAAAGATCTGAACGAAATAAATTTGTTATATTTCGGTGTTGATCTGAGACATATAATTACCACGGGCGTTTTTTTTTATTTATGTTTTATTATTAATTGTATGTCAAGGCATTAATCTTAAATCGAGGCATTTAAGATTTGGCGTACTGTTATTTTTTGTATTCAAATTTAGAAACATGCACCAAAGATAACAGTTTCAAGCCTCATTTCATGTCATTGTTGCTTTGCTGGCCCGTTTAGAAACAACAAAGCAAAATCCGGCTGTTGATATGTTCCACATCAGCGAGATTAATTACTCGTGTATCTAATCCAAGCAGATTAACTAAGTGTCACCCAGTGATGACTTCTGCAAATGTCCTTTGGTACTGTGTGACTGCTTTGAGAGCTGGATTGGCCAAGCTACTCTGGCACTACCCTGAAACTATCATGGCCAACCCTTCCTATCCTAACTCTCAACACTTTATTGCCAGGAGTAGGTCGCTTTAACCCTTATCATTTGAAATACACCAGTGTGTGAAATAAGTTTGACTAAAATAGTTCAAGGGTAGTGCCAGAATAGCTTGGCGCCTCTAGGCGCCAAGCTATTCTAGCACTACCCTTGAACTAAAGCCATTGGCCTATATCCTTATCTTAAGTACTATAATGTAGCTTGCATATGGCAGTGTACAAATTTGAAGCTTTTAGCCCCAGTATGATATGGGTTAACCAGTATTCATCACCCACAGGATATCATCGTGGATTCGGTCGACCGTGGTGGCGGTGACTGCGCACTAACTGTCAAGCGCGACGCACACACGACACAGGTTGCTCTCCGCACTCACTCGGTTACCTTTGCTTGTTACCTGTCACACACCTGGCTGTAATACCACAGGTCCCAGGCGCATACAGCAGTTACTGAAGTTCCCTGACAGCTCATCCCCGGGCCTAAGGTCACGAAGGTTCCAGGGCTGACTTGTTTCAGCGGTTGCTAAGTTGAACAGTGGGAGTCGGTTGAATGAGTGAGCTCAGTCCTGCGCGAGCCACTAAGCATGGTGCTCGGATATAGCGGAGCACCTTGCTTAGTGGCTCGCGAAGGACTAAGCTCACTCATGCAGCTGGCCCTCAGTTCTTTTGTCTGACCTGACCTGAGTCATATCTATATTTTTTCATGTTTTTTTTCCCCAGATAAGCAACCAAAATATAGGCGTACACGTTTTAAAAAAATTGTCACGTTCTTTTGAGATGCCTACAAATGTTAAGAACCACAGCCTTTTGTTGGAAATGTTGAAGCCAAGAAAGAACGAGTAACAATGAGTCTACCAAGCACTTGTATCAACAAAACCACAACGCGCCGTTAGTCCTGGTGAGTTCAGTTTTCTCTTAAGCAACCTTTATCTGTAGGTACTCTGATTATCATCTACCACTGTAAAACATGCGTAACTATTTTAACCCGAATACTTGCCACGTTTTCGTATCCACATGCTAGTGTAGAGACATGTGTTTTCATGATGTGGCTCTAACATTATTTCTTTCTTTTTTTTAGTCACTGTAAAGTGACTAGAAATACATAATTGTAGAACTGTATATACTTTGATGCATCCTAAAAACGCATTTCACAGTGACAAATACAAGCAAATATAAATACTGTGCATTGATACACGTGGTAAAAATGCACATCTCTACGCCAGCCTGCCCTTGTACCCTTAAGACCAATGATATGACGTCAGACTTGCAGAGTCCACTTCACACCTCAGCGGACCAGACGGGAAGGAATCATCACGAACAGTTACCACACACATTCTCTGTACAGTGTCTTTGATAGACTCTTGGGCACTGAAAATCGATTGATTGGCTTTCAAAGCTGAAAACGCATCTGAAATCGATCGTCCCTGAACATTATTGTGCGTAAAATAAAAACAACGCCATAAATAATCATGGCAACTAGGCTAGGTTTCCAAGCAAACAGGAAAGCAAAACAAAACTATTAAACTTGGAAATCGATTGTTCAGCAAAACACCGTTTTATTTCTGCATTACATGAAAGGTCATTTGTGCACATGTTGGTCTGCGAGTTTAGACCACAGAGAAAATAGTTCCAAAGTCACAGACCATGACACACGTGTTTAACATGCCCTCATGTATTAAGGCATTCGAGACATGCTGCATCCGGATACGTGGCATAAAGCTGACCAGAGGCGGCACGTCTCGAGTGTGTTAACTGGAACAGTTCAATATCTGTGGTCCTTTTTATACAGTATGAATACTGTTGAATCCAGATTAACTCATTCAGCCCGACGCACGTATTTCCCAAATTTTGAAGGCGTCATCTAACGACTATACACCTGTTGCAGGAGATGGATCGACCATGATAATTCAAAGGTAGTGCTAGATTAGCTTGGCGCCGACAGGCGCCAAGCTAATCTGGCACTACCCTTGAATTATCATGGTTAACCCATCTCCTGCTGTAGTGCGTCACGGCTGAAAGGGTTAACAGGTGACTGCCAAGTGTGTAAAATGCAGAGAAGAACAAAGAAAAAAAAAACACGCTTAGAAAAGACAGTTACAACACAATTGTGTTGTAAATGTCTTTTTTGGGCGTATTTCTTTCTTTGTTGGGTTCTTCTCTCAAGAATGCTGTTTGCTGCGCGATCACAACAGAAACAAATAATCGTTTTTATTGCGATAACAATATGAACTAACGTCGTCCTAACATGTTTTAGGGTCGAGTCCAAACGGTGGTGATAATCTTGGTCTCACACAGATGGCGTCCTGAATGGTACAAGTGGACTTTCGAGTTGAAGGTCGCGAGTTCGAACTCAAATAATGTCAAATTTTATTGATACTCTGTTCTACAGTTCGGTGCCCCTTTTTTTTGCATCAGCTTCGTGGTGGCAAAAGGCGTACAGGCCAAAACGTTTAACGTCTCCAGCTATATGCATTAACTCATTTAGCCCGACGGCCGTATTTCCGAAATTTTGGAGGCTAATGACTATGCACCAGTTGCAGGAGATGGGTCGACCATGATAATTCAAGGGCAGTGCCAGATTAGCTTGGCGCCGACAAGGGCAGTGCCTGTCGGCGCCAAGCTAATCTGTCACTACCCTTGAATTATCATGGTCGACCCATCTCCTGTTGCAGTGCGTCAGGGCTGAATGGGTTAACGGGTTATTGTCTTTAAAAACACCTCGCAATGTAAGCTTCTAGTGCAGTGACGTAGGAAAGGGGTGGGGAGGCCTCCAAATAAAATGTAGGGTGCCCCCCCCCCCCCTGCAATATATTTAGAACAAAATGTAAGTTTCGCAGAATAAAATCCTACAATTTTGTTTTCTATTTTGTTGTTTTCCAGGCCAAATGATTATCGCCCGCTCCTTTCGGGTAGTGCCTTCCATAGCACATGTTCGAGTTTTCGAAGGTTGGACAGTTGTCTCCCCCCCTCCCCACCCCCCTTTGTTGCTTTAAGGCCGGACTGTAACATGTGAGGCACGCTGCTTACCCTTACCATCCCCCTCTCAATAATATCTTCCAACGCCAATGTCGTGCGTCGACGGTTTTTGGGCACCTGATCATCATAAGTTCGCCTCGCGTGCTAATCAGAACTAAGGATCAGATTTCCTTATGACTAAGCAAGTACTAACACCCTCACAGTGCATAAGGTAACTGATCGGCTATGGCAGTTTAAGGGTATAGTGTCTGATTAGCATGGCCAGTTTATTTTCTATCACTAGTACGCAGTCGTTGGAGGACACCCTGAAAAGTTATAAAACTAAGCCTCAGGGCTAAAAGGTCTATGCACATATACTACGAACTACAGGAAATCAGATGAGGAAACAATCTTCAAACAGAGTGCAGGGGCGGATCTGGGTTAGGTGGTGGTAGTGGTGTTGGTAGAAGGGGGTGGGGGTGTTCCAGAACCCACCCCTTCAGGCCCAACATTCTTTAAAATGCTATAAGAAAGTTCCTTCTTGGGCAGTTTGGAACCCTCCCCTTCATCAAAGTTATGCCCTGTTTATACCGTCACATTTTCATTCAAAATAGTTTTACACAAGCAACCAAAAATCATGAGGACAATCTTATTGTTTAACTGGTGCGTGATTTTGAAGGCGACTGTAAGTCCAAAGACCTAAACGAAATAGATTTGTTATTTTTCGATGTTGATCTGAGACATATAATTGCCACGGGCGTTTTTTCTCATTTATGTTTTATTATTAATTGTATGTCAAGGCATTAATCTTAAGTCGAGGCATTTAAGATTTGGCGTACTGTTATTTTGTTTGTATTCAAATTTAGAAACATGCACCATGATAAAATTTTCAAAGCTCATTTCATGTCATTGTTGCTTTGCTGGCCCGTTTAGAAACAACAAAGCAAAATCCGGCTGTTGATATGTTCCACATCAGCGAGATTAATTACTCGTGTATCTAATCCAAGCAGATTAACGGTAAGTGTCACCCAGCGATGACTTCTGCAAATGTCCTTTTTTACTGTGTGACTGCTTTGAGAGCTGGATTGGCCAAGCTACTCTGGCACTACCCTGAAACTATCATGGCAATCCTTCCCACTCTGTGGTGTCTTAAGGTAAATGTGTAAACTCATTCAAGACATGGTAAATCCGATACGAGGCAAAAGCCGCTGATCCGGATGCAACATGTTTCGAATGAGTATAGCAACAAGCAGTGTTTGTCATCTTTCTGCGAATTACAGCACGGCTGTGATTTTTTGGAGACTTCGAAAGTCGTATAACCATAGGCTTGCTCGCATGCAATAACTAATCTGAGTGAATCCGGACAAAGACATTACTCCTTCCTGGTTGACTGTAAGCAAAATAAAATTCCTGCCTCCAACCATCTTCGACAAAAATGAGCTTATCTTCAACTCTGTTTTGTGTTTCAATTACTTATCACACACGAGCAATTTGACAATTGTAATACAATCAATAATCACCATTGATTAATTTTCAATCATTTATCAAGCATGAACAGTTAGACTATTAAACTAATTCAGTAACCGCCATTTAAGTACTGGCAAACTTCTTACATAAAATGCAAGGGGACCCAATCTTGTTCGTTGTTATATTCGAAGTTTATTATATTCGGTGTAGTGTACATAGGGAAGTGTGATTTGAACCAATGAAAAAGCATTCCTGTATCCGTCATGTTTATATCCCACATTTTTACAAGCAGAGTCGTCTGCCGGCTCATCAGTTTCGTATTTCAAAAAGGTGTGTTTCACTTTAGTGTCTATGTATTCCTTGTCACATGGTCCTGGCACTTAATACACACATAGAACTTGTATCTCAACGACCGAAAGCTGGAGAATTACGTTTCCTTTTGATACTTTTTTTTTCAAAACCACTGGACCACACCCCCCCATAGAAACGTACGGCTACCGTCACTCGCATGAAAGATTTCACCTGAGCTTGTCAGTCAATTAAGGGTGGGGTGAAGGGGTGTGCGTGTACTTAGACCTACTTGCATGTGGATCCTTTAGTGAGGGTTCCATGTGCAAGAGGCATAGATCTTCATGAGGCCCTGCAACTGCAGGGCCTCATGAAGATCTCTGCCTCTTGCTAAGGATTAACTTTGTTAGCGTACGCTTTCTGCGGATAGGATAGGTGTTTGGAGTTTTAATTGAAGACCTTTTTATGAAAGGTGGAGGCATGCTGGGCGTGAGAAGGGGCAAAGCGGCTATATCTGCAGACAGACACATATGTGTGCCGGTCTGTGATTTGGGACCTTACGGCTGAAGGCCGTAAGGTCCAAAGTCAAATGCCAGCACACAAAATTAAAACGACTATCTATAGGGCCCTACTGTCCTGATACACTCTTTTAGTTTCATGGCAACTCGCATAAAGCAAACGTGACTTATTTTCTAGAACGATTTCCGTTCAGTCACGTTGTGATATTATCCACAGGCTACTTCGCTTATAACCAGGTCGATGTAGCAAAAGTCGGATACAACGAACACCTTTTCAAAGGTCCCGACAGCACTCTTTCTATGTAAATTACTTCGCTTTTAACAAACTTCGGATATAACAAGAAAAAATGCGAAGTTTATGCAAAGTTGACTTCGTACTTGTATAAGTGGGTATAAACTAATTGCTGTAAAGTGCATTCAATTCAGATTTGTAACTGAACTATTTTAATTTGACTAGTAATATGTGCGAATTATTGAACGGCAGCGTTAACCCACTCATCCCTGACGCTCATCAGGACATGGGTCGACCATGATAATTCAAGGGTAGTGCCAGATTAGTTTGGTGCCTTTTCGGCGCCAAGCTAATCTGGCACTACCCTTGAATTATCATGGTCGATCCATCTCCTGCAACATGTGCATAGTCGCTAGATGACGCCTCCAAAATTTGGGAAATACGTGCGTGGGGTTGAATGAGTTAATCATACATAAGCTGCTGTTAGCAATCAGTCATCTTCCTATACACGATAGTCAAACTGTCTCCCAAAAAGGGGCGTATCCTAAATTTTGCCAAGGAACATCATGGGAAGACTCTCAGTCATAACCCGTTCCTACCAATGGATACATAGTTATTACTCAAATCTGTGTTCATTCAACGAACAAAAGCCACAAGCGTCCGAGGAACATAGCTACAAATCGGTCTCAGCGATAGACATAGATCCTCATGGTCCTTCGCAACTGCGGGGGCTCATGAGGATTTATGTTTCTTGCAGTTGAATCCTGCTCAGTGAGTTTTCTCGGCAGTGAATGATTACAATTGTAATCGCTTAAGTCTCTCGCACGCAGCTGGGAAACGTGACCAGCTTCGTGTACGAGTAAATTAATTTGTGCTTTGTTGGGTCGTAGTATCATGTTCCACTAACCTCATTGTGTCTTTTTAATTAACTGTCTCGCCGATGTATTCATAGGCCCGAATGTACTAGTCATTGTATGTGTTACGTGTTAAACGCTTCGGACTCCACAGAAGAAGAAGAATCGGCCATGATGATTCAAGGGTAGTGCCAGATTAGCTTGGCGCCTGTGAAGGCGCCAAGCTAGTCTGGCAAAGCCCTTGAACTGGTGGCTTGAACTGGTGACTGGCACAACCTGACAATCTTGGCACAACCCAAGTTGAACTAATATGGCTGCTCCATCTCCCAGAACTGACACGAGTGTCCTAAAGTTACAAAATTCATTGTGCGATGTGCATAAGTTAAATCCGTTCTGAGAAGTACTGTTAACCCCTTGCCTGCTACTGACGATAACGATTGGGTGTAGGTAGAATTTTTGTAGGCGATGATTCCTACAAAGACGACTACCGACACGCAAAAGGGCTTAAAAAGACACAATTTGTATTATACGGAAAAAGAGCGATTGTCCACACACCATGCTTTTTAAACGTGTCAGTAAATTTAGACAAGGAAGCTACACACGCAAAACAAAGTAGAACACCCAAAACATGTGTACGAGTCAAAATATAATTTTGTCTTTCATGTGCCATCTGAGATTTCAGACAGAGATTACGTTTATTGTTACCAAGTCATGCGTTACGATACGTTGCATTATTGCGCTAAGTCGTTAAGAGAATATAGATGTGATTGAAGCAGATCCTGTGTTCAGTCGGAAAAAGAAACTAACCAATCAACCAAGCAAGCAAAGAAATAAACAGTCAAAGACTGGAACTCCTAAAAATTTTCTTTCTACCAAACAGCAGTGAATGGAAAAAGAGAGAGAGAGAGAGAGAGAGAGAGAGAGAGAGAGAGAGAGAGAGAGAGAGAGAGAGAGAGAGAGAGAGAGAGAGAGAGAGAGAGAGAGAGAGAGAGAGAGAGAGAGAGAGAGAGAGAAGCTTATAATAAGAAAATTCATGCATGAATTGACAGAGTTGGGGCCAGCATAATGCAGGAACTCCTGTGAATCCATGACTTTGATGTGTTGTTTTTTTCAGACGGAAATTTGTTGGCACATTTTTTTTTTATAAAATCAATTTATTTTTCTGACATCCACTGATCCAGGATTGACGTTCACAGGTGAGTCTCACGGCATGGAAGTGATACGATTCAATGGATTCGTCTTCCTGGTTGCGCGTCATTCAAGGTTGAAGGATTAAGTGACTTTTAAAGACCTTGCGCCCGGTAAGTGTTGGTCTCAAGACGCATATTCATGCAGTTACTAAGTTAGACTCAATTCAGTTAACCCATTCAGCCCTGTCGCACTACAGCAGCAGATGGGTCGACCATGATCATTCAAGGGTAGTGCCAGATTAGCTTGGCGCCGACAGGCGCCAAGCTAATCTGGCACTACTCTTGAAATATCATGGTCGATCCATCTCCTGCAACTCGTGCATGGTTATCAGACGACACCACTAAAATTTAGGAAATACGGCCGTCGGGCTGAATGAGTTAACATGCAAGACTTTACTTACAAAATGTCTTAGTGGGAGAGTTTTGCTCTGCATAAATCATATTAATATGCCGTGTCTTTTTTTTTTAACCCTTTGGCGGCTGAGAAAATGTCCACACAATCCAACTGCAAGAGATACAGATCCTCATAAGCCCCCGCATTCGCGGGTGCTCATGAGGATCTATATCTCTTGCTGACACCATTTGGAACCAATAGTATGTTTCCTGGGACGGCTGGGTGCTCTTTGGCGCTGAACTAACAAAGATTGCAACAGCTGGCAGTGAAAGGGTTATGCTTTAACACAGAACCGGCGGCTGTATGACATTGTAGCTCTAGGCGTCTTCACCCCTTTTGCTGTCAGTGATCACGAATTGCTCCTCTAAAGGCAATCTACACACTGGCCCACATTCGCATGAAAATCACAGATGTATACGGGATCCAAAATACGGGACTTAACAAGAGACATAAATCATAAGAGGTTAACTCATTCAGTCCGACGGCCGTATTTCCCAAATTTTGGAGACATCATCTAATGACTATGCACCAGTTGCAGGAGATGGATCGACCATGATAATTCAAGGGCAGTGCCAGATTAGCTTGGCGCCGACAGGCGCCAAGCTAATCTGGCACTACCCTTGAATTATCATGGTCGACCCATCTCCTGCTGTAGTACGTCAGGGCTGAATGGGTTAAATTCTAGACTTATTTATACTATTTCAGGAGCAACAAAAGCAGGTGTGTGCGCGTAATAACATGTGCCCTTCAGTCTATAAATCATGATAAGCAGGCTTCCCGTGCATGCAGGGCCGGATCCATGGGGGAGGGGGGGATGTTTTGGTACTACAGCACCCCCCGCCCCCCTCGGCTGGCATCAAACTATAAATAAGTGTGTTTAAATTTGAGTTGTAACGCTTGTGTTTCAGTGCCGTACGCAACATCAGCTAGAAACTTTCAAAAACGCTTGAAGGGAACAGTTTCAGTTGTGTTGTGGTGTTTTGATATATACTAGACCCTGGCAATAGAAAAAATAAAAGTTGAGCACCCCTTCCCCCCCCCCCCCCCTTGAAAACTGATTGATCCGGCGCTGCATGCGATACCGTTTCTAGTGTCACCTCTAAGGTTTTTGGCGCAAACGTAAAGAATAAGCTTTACAAATGAACACTGAGGTCTTTATATTCACATTACTTCCTCGTTGGATTCCCAAAACTGTATTCCTGGTTGTTGGGTTCTGACCAGACGCCAAAGGTAAAAACGTAAAGACAATATAATCAACCCTGTTTACGCCAATCTGCACCTAGATCAGTGACGCAAAATCTGTTGATAAATTCACACTGATAATGTCCTCGAATAGAAAATACACTCGCACACGCACGCACACACATTTAACACGGTGGATACACTTTATGTTTTTTTTTCATATCTGATTAAGTTCACATTAGAAAAATAAACATTTCAACGTTTGAAAAATTGCATACTTATAAAATATTATGGACTATCTACATAACACATTCATCTGCAGCATACTGTATGTGTATCATAAATCAAACATAGAATACCGTGATTATAGAACAGTCTCAAATACTAAACATGGGTGCTGGTCTGTGATTTGAGATCTTACGGCGTGCAGCCGTCATTTCCTAAATCACAGATTATCACACACAATATTTCCCAAATAAAGGGGGACGTGGACAAATGCGACAAACGCATTAGCAAAAAGCTGAACAACTCAAGATATAAAAAATAAATATTGTTTTCACAAAATGTGCGTTTGTGTGAGTACAGGAAGGGTAAGAGAGTAGTGCAGATTGCATAGAACTGCGAACAATTAATTTGCTGAACAAAACAATTTATCGAGGTGAATACATCAGCCCAATAGGCATCGAACGCTTTTGATCTGACATGTGGCTGGTTAATGTTTAGCGCACTGCCTTTGTTATCCAAGCAATAATCGATCTATCACTGACACTACAACAGGCGATAAATCGATCATGATAGTTGAAGGGTGGTGTCAGAACAGCTTGGTGCCTCGGGGCACCAAGCTGTTCTGACACGACCCGTGAACTATCACGGTCAGGTGTAATGCAGTCATCGGATGACAACTCACACTTGCGAATTTTGATCTTTGGGCTCGATGTCTTAACGGACACCGAAGTTGTCGCCCATGCTTTGATATTTTGGGAATGCAAGAACACTTGACTTCAAATACAAACTGATGTCTTATGGCTTCATGCTACTCTGGTAAAATGAACACTTATTTATAGACGATTTCATAACACATAAATCATAAACAGGTCGAAAGCAGCGCGCGTATTTTGATGCAAACATTCGATTAAATGCCCGGACAAACATGCGACTATCACAATGTTTGTCCTGGCTTCTAAATTCACTGTTTTCCCCGAAACACGAGCAATGTTGACCTACTTCAGATTTCCGAGCAACGTCTATTTGCGGCGGAAAAAGTCAGATATTTACAGAAGGTGATCGACTGATCAATTTCTTAAAACTGTTTGTAATTGTAACAACCTCACAGTCATACTTAGGATATGGACAAAAAAGGAAAATAAATTCACACTCACTCACAAGCATTCACATTGTCTTTGGGTCACGTAATGTTTGCAAAGTTCCATGATTTATATTAAAATTCTGTATTGGGTGCGATGTTTATTTGACAGAAAGAGAAACAGGAGAAAGTGCAAATACACCGTGGATGAGAGATGCAAAAGTAACCCGTTCAGGTGTTGATAAAGGGAGAATACTGTACATCACAGCCTACAGAATTCAGTAAACTAATGAACAGTTGTGATCTGAACAGCTTAAGAAATTTCAAATAGTACATTAATTTGTTCATTCACGTCTCGACTGAGTTAATGAATGAACAAATTAATGTACTATTACTACCCGGGCTTCATCTTTTATTAGGGGCATTTTTATGCCAAGGGCGATTACATACCAAGGCTGGTACATGCATGCACCTTTGAATACATTAACACGATTGCAGTAAAAGAAAAAATTGAAAGAACTAGCAATGTCTTCTGTTCTTCTCGATGGATAGTTGAAAACTGAAACCCCTCTCAGCAACAAAATTTAGAAAGCCGTTTAGCCATAATTATTAAAAGGCCACAAGGTCTGGATCCAGTTTGGAGAATGACGTCACGGCTTCTTCTGTTTGATCCCTTCCTGGCCTGCCCACCACGGAATACAGAGTTCCTTCTTCTTCGTCATCAAGCTGCATTGTGGCGATACCTGTGGACTGTGGGACTGTAACACACATAATAATAATAATAAATAATTACGGTATTTACAATGCGCTTATCTTATAATAATTATAACTCTAAGCGCGCACTCACAACTCACGCACGCATGTGCACGCTTTTAACAATGACTCACATACCACAAATACATTACGACAGTCAGCTGGGGGTGGGGTGTGTGGTGGCGATAGAGAGCTAGAACTGTTGAAAGAGGTGAGTTATGAGGGCGGACTGGAAGGAGGAGGGAGAGGGTTTCTGGCGGAGAGAGAGTGGGAGTGTGTTCCAGGTGGATGGACCGCAGACAGAGAAGGAGCGCAGGCCGAAAGTGCAGGAATTATTCCCTGATGCAAAAAGTGGACGGGCTTTACGAGGTAAACAGGAAAACAGTCTGTTATTAACCCATTCCAGCCTGACACATAAGGAGATCTGGCTCGACTGTTATAGTTCAAGGGTGGTTCCAGAATAGCTTGACGTCTAGAGGCGTCAAGCTATTCTGACACCACCCGAACTATCATGGTCGATTCTAGGTTGTAATGTGGTCTTCAGAGGACAGTTACACATTTGGGTTATTTGGTAAGGTGGACGTCACATTTCGTTTATAGTATAATCAGTATAATTTAAGTTTCCCCTCATTTGTAACAGAGATTTGAACTTCAAATCATTGTTGAAAGTGAGGGAAAACCTTAGTTATACTGATGAGCACAAAAAAAAATGCGACATCGTTGGAATCACCAGAATCACTGCGATTCCGACGATTCCAGTCAGGTCGCATTTCTTTTGCTCATCACTTCACATTCAATTTACAGTCACCACTGTTGATCACCATACGAAAACTAGACGAAGCCTAAGTGTTTTCTATGATTCCGCGTAAGTCGCATTTCTTCTACTCTTCAGTACACACTCAATAAAGTGCTTTCGTTCTCAACGAACGACTCAAAAGAACGAACGAGAGCGAAATGACGGGGCACAGACAACACTCCAAACATCTCCAATAGGCACAGATCTTGGAGTTGTTTGGAGCGTTGCCTATGCTTTTGGAACAAGTTGGTTATCTGTCGCGATTTCGCTCTCGTTCGTGGTTGGTAGTTGTTCGTTGCAAACCAAACCTCACAATTTTCGAACCATTACTGTTGATCGTCCTGTGAACGGTACGCGAAGCCTAAAGTAAACTCAGTTTCAAATGACTGCACGCCGGCCATCCCCTGTCTGCCTGTACTGAAAAGAAGGAGGAGCATGTTGAACCTACCTGCTGAGGGCGGTGGTAGTCTTTGTTGGCGAGGCGAGTCGTTATCGTGGAAGGGCCCCAGGTCTAGCGTCTCGCCCTCCACAACGCTGGTCTCTATCCGGAAATCCTCTTCGTCTCCTAGCACCATCGTGAGGTCCTGAGTAAAGACGTCGCCGTAAAAATGCGGATTGAGTAAGACAATCTGAGGTTCTCAGTAAACAAAAATTCAAAACATGCCAGGGACTTCAAGTGCCAAACAACGAATCCATCGCTAAACAAGAGAGCCATTGCCGTTCTCCGTGAAGATTATTGAAGAAGATCGAATCTGTATTCAAATCCACCAATTCAGGTGATTATGACATCATTCTAGGCATTTCGAGAGATCAATGTGTTGAATAAAAAGTAGTGACATACAGTTACAGAGAATGTTGTTTACCTTCTCTTCATACGCTTTTTCGGGCCTTGCTGACGGAGGAGGATGAGCGTTGTTCCTGAAACATTTAGAATACCGGGCTATATAATTATAAGTAACTCGCACATACCAACTTATTCGTAAATGCTGGATACGTCTACAATTTGCTGGAGATAGATCGGGCGTTTTGCTTCACCGGCAGGGTCAGATTTGCTAACTCGCGCTTCCAAGACGTTAACCCATTACACAGGGAGCAAAGTTCCTCGGGCTCACGACGGCCGCAGTGGGCGCGCGCACGGCTGTGCGCGGGCCCACTAAGGCCGTCGTGAGCCCGATGACGTTTTGGCACTGGGGTAAATGCCAGAGGATGCAAGTCATGCCACGAAGACGATGTGCAATTCAAAGCCAAATGAGCCCATCCATCCGCCTCAGGATGATGGATACAAATATGGTCACTAAATTGGTTAGCTGGTTATTTGTGTTTAACGCCGAGCAGGCGACTAAGGCCATCTCACGACGGGGTCATTAAAAAGCAATGAACAACCAGCACCGACACTTCACTTCCCCCTGCATCCGCTTGGGGTCATGGTGTTAAAAGTTCATATTTTCCCGGCAGCGAAGGGGTTAAGCTAACTTGGCACCACCCTAGAATTATCCAGGCAATCCATCTCACAGGGTCGTGTCTTACGTGTACTAAGGCATGCAAGTACAATAACACGTTTCACGACGAACTGACACTGGATTTTATTTTGTCTGGAATGTTCATCTAACGAAGGAAATATTTGGCAAACTTCCGCACTGTCAGTGGACGCAGATTATTATCATGTTTAATCATCGTAAATTAAACACCAAAGAGCCCCAGCCGTGAAAAAGAACACGGATAGGAACTGGTTTTAGCAAAAGGCATAGACCGTGTTTTAGAAACCATTGTAACTTCAGCGTCCAGGATCCCTACTCGTCAAAGGAATACAAAATGGTTTCAGCAAGAGGTATAGATCCTCATGAGCCCCCGCGACTGGGGGGGACTCATGAGGATCAATACCTTTTGCAGTTGGGCGTTGTCCAATTTCTGTCGGCAGTGAAAGGGTTAAGGTTAAGACATGCAATCAAAGGGAAGACAATTGCAGTAGAAGACAACGCATAGTGTATAATACTTAAAATTTCGCTTAAGCTGGTTAGACATTTTCGTTATTTGTTTGTATTCACGTTTGTTATTTAACAGTGGTTACGTACCATCCCTGGACCCAGGAAGCTGCAAAAGACAAGAAGACACGTTCATGTTATTATAATTTTCATGCATGTGTGTTTGATTCATTCACATCACCATACATGCTTACCACTGGTGCTGTGCATATAGTGCTTGTCTGTGATGTTCGGGGCCATAAGGGTCTAGACTGTAAGGTTCAAGATCTAAGATCACACATATAAGTATGCACAAATGTGCACGTAACGGAAGTGGCAGCTTTTAACTGCATGGAACTAACCTAGGGCAAAGCACTTGAAACGAATATGCTTTAGCAAACAAAACAACGTATAAAATCATTGCATTCAGGCATATCTGTAAGTGTAAACCGACTGGCTAACTAATCAAATCATAAATATATGCGTAACAACAAGCACAAATGATAAAGTACACTGACGAGCAAATGAAATGTGATATCATTGGAATCATAGGAGGCACTGGAGTGTTTCCAATGATTTCATTACGCGTGACGTAGCATTTCTTCGGCTCGACTGTATACGATGCAGCTTATGAAGATTCAAGATGTAAACTATTCATGGCAGTTTATTTATGCACACGTTTACAAAACAAAACAAACAAACAAGGACAATGATGACACAGTCTATGCCAGAATTTGCTAACGATGATATCGACGTCAGACAGGAGTAGAATACTTAACTCATTCCAGATGAACTGCATCCGGATACGCGGCTGAAGCTGCGTATCCGGATGCAGTTCGTCTCGAGTGAGTTAAAGAACAGACTGTTTACGACCCGTCAACATGCAAGCGCGCTGCTCTATGATTTTGGTCAGTACGGCTCTGGGCCACAAGATCCAGAATCATATATCAGCACACATATGCTAATAAATGACGCTGATAAACAAACAGTTTCAGGCGATTATAGGATTACCATACAATATAGCACTAGTTCTGCCACAGGACTTAGCAGAGGAACAAATGCACTTTATGAAACCAAAATGTGCGGTTCTAAATCAGAGCGTTGCCTTCCGACATGCACGTGATATTCGATAACAATATACATAGACACTTCTAAAACAGTGCTATTCTGTGATTTTGGACATTACGGCTGTAAGCCCAAAAGTCCCAAACGACAGATCAGCAAATAATAAAATACATGTAATAATAAATGCAGTGCATGACATAGTGCATGCCGTAGTTCACAAGTGTGAGACTTGGGTAGGCTTATGATTCTGACTGTACGTTCACAAAGTGAAGCTCATGCGGTCATTTGCTGAGCATTTAATGAAGAGAAGTTGGAAGACACAGCAACTTTAAGCACTAAAATTCGTAATACGTACAGATTACATATAATACCATTGTGATTGCAGAGTAAAGAAATTGAGGTAGGCTACACACAAAACAGTCACTCGCCATACGTTAGCCATTCCAAACAAATTACATTTGTACACGGACACACAAACCAAAACCGAGAAGACAATAAATTATTTGTTTGCTGGCCTTTGATTTTGGACTTACGGCTTTCAACAGTAAGGTCTAAAATCGCATGCCAGCAGACGTGTTCAGCACCGACCAACCCAAACACCTTTCCAGATTAGCTGTCGTCTAAACGCCATTAAAGTATTACCTGTCAGTGTGACACCTCAATGGCTGTTCAGTGAATCAATAATAATATTGTTTTTTCCTCGTTCCCGGGGTAAAATGAAAATAAAATACGAGTACACTGGGTATGCGTCAGTTACCAAACCACCGCAAGAGCTTTTGTCCCGACACCGAAAGAACACAATGTCGTACAGTGTGGATCTATATCAAGATCATTGGCTGTTAATGTTGCCTTCTCCATGGAGGGCTTTGATTGCTAAAATTAGCCAATACCCCGGATTCTCAATGTTGTCTCAACTAAGACTTCCTGCCCTTATGAGAGAGAGAGAGAGAGAGAGAGAGAGAGAGAGAGAGAGAGAGAGAGAGAGAGAGAGAGAGAGAGAGAGAGAGACAGACAGAGAGAGAGACAGACAGACAGACAGACAGACAGAGACAGACAGACGGACAGACAGAGACTCTGTCTTGTAGGCTGTGATTTGCAGTACGTTTATTTGTGTTCCACAGCCCTTGCATGGAATCCTGCGCCACTCAGGACCAGATACGTTTGTTTTAAAAGACCGTGTGCCAATGCAGAGTACATGTATACCACATACCGTTACCACAAAACACGTTCTCCTACAATACATTTTGTTAAAGTATAAATATGCATATTGTGAACTCTACGCATAACTATACATACAAATATGAACCACAATCATAACCATAATTGTTCATATGAAACAATGCTAACTAATATATTTTTTTTTTTTAAAAAGCAATAAGCCGGAAGCCGTATGGTCCAAAATTACAGAATAACACACAAATATAGGTTTGCCTGTAGTAACCAATGATATTCCAATTATACGCGTACAGGGCAAATTATTATGTGCAATCAAACCAGAGCCATTAACACACCGTTAGATCGCTTACTGTTTGTTACACGTGTCGAATACACCAAAAAGCGTGAGCGGTGTTCGCAACCACAGTCAGCAAAATCTAATGTTGACGACACTGAATCTCTCAAACAACACAGGCACTTCAAACGATAGCCTTTAAAATTCCAGGAATTACACAGTTTATAACAAAACCCGGCCAGTGAGGAACCTTTGCACAACAGAAATCAAAACATCAGTGTGACTGAAACTTTCTTACCGTTGAATATGTATACACCTACGGGAATTGGCAAAGTAGAAATAAAAAACCCCACCTGTTTCTACTTTCCTTTCGATTCCGAATATCGCAGAACAGAATTTCAAAGGTATGATAAATGAAGTATTTTTCAAACTCAAATGAAGGATCAATATAATGTAAACTGGGCAACGCACAGATCTCCTCTAGAAGTTTTCATTTTTCATTGCAAGAAAAGATAAGAATTGCCTACAAAGAAAAAGAGTCTTCTGGGTAATGAAACAGGAATAACATTCTTCTTTTTGGAAACCATCGACCCCCACTCAACCCTCATCGTACATTTTCGTTCCCTGAATGGGAACTGTTTTAAAATCAGTGAAAAGGCTACGACCTGAAATGGGAAAAACCTGGCAATGTGATTTGATGAGGGCTTTCAATAAAGGAAAATACGGATGTCGCCAACATTAAATGACATGCATTTAACCCGTCTAAATCTATCAGCAATTTTTTTAAAACCCATTTAGCCCTGTACCCCTACAGCAGGAGATGGGTCGACCATGATAATTCATGGGTAGTGCCAGATTAGCTTGGCGCCTGTCGGCGCCAAGCTAATCTGGCACTGCCCATGAATTATCATGGTCGACCCATCTCCTGCGACTGGTGCATAGTCATTAGATGGCGCCTCCAAAATTGGGGAAATACGGCCGTCGGGCTGAATGAGTTCACGAAGTCCTGTCATGCCGTGAGTTACTGACATTATGGAGCAGTGGTAAGCAAGGCCATTAGTTATTATTTTCTCATCTTCCTTACCTCCATCGCTTCTGTCGTCTGAAAATGTTAACGTGCAAGCAGTAAAAGCAACACATTTTCTATTTTCTTCAGCGCTTTACATGACGCATTGGGGACAGACAATGAAAAACGTGCACATATTTGCAGTATCGATCTCTTCCGTTCCACTAGCAATCTGTAGTCATGTTCCACTAGCAAACTATAGTTTGCTAGTGTAACATGACTGTTGTAGCATAGAAATGGAGTGTTCGTATACTATCATTTTTAGACAGACCGAGCCGCTCACATTCATAAACGTTTTGAATCATTGTCACCGAGAGCAAGCTCGAGGTGATTATGAATCAAACAGTTTGAGAATGGGAGTTGTGAGGTCTGTCTAGAAAATTAATGATAGTATATGAACTCTCCACTTCAATGTTTATTAGAATCTTTCTCAACATGAATGCAGTCACCAAAAATCAAACAAAGCTGACGACAGTTCAGCTTTAGCCTGTTCGTCGGCTGCGGCGCTCACAGCTGATTCTGTTGAGTTTAGCTGCTTTGTAGAGCAAACAATTTAAACGCTGGATATCTACAGTAGTGACGATGAATCGTAAAAGGTTTCAGCTTGTTCGTTTTCAGATGTGTTATCGCTTTTGTGACTGAGTGTTACGTCATTGTTGGTTGGTTGCACTCTCAAGCTTATCACTGAGCCGCCTAAATGTGTACTATGCGATTCTCAGTCCAGAAAGCACCGCGCGGTAAGATTTAGACGTATGGCGTGGAGTGCTTTGCTATGTAGAAGTGGTCTTGAAAGGTTCTATTCCAATAGCTTGCTCGGAACATGACTATAGTTTGCTAGTGGAACATACGATATCGATACTGTGAACCCCGGCTTTGCGTGTCGCTAGCGGTTTTTGTCGCGATGATTCCTGTCGGAATCATCACGCAACGGGTTAATCGATACACACCACTGTGACAGGCGTGGAATAATTGATCAGCTAAATGACTGAAACGGGGAGTGGGAAAATAGCACATCCGTGCTGTTTCCCACTGCCCGTGCTATAGAGAAGTTCAATTACTCAGCAGTCATCACATGCCTGTGGCACAGATCGTGAAGAATGCTTTTGTCCAAAGGGGTCTGTAGTTTAGAGTACATACTAACCGAATGTGATAGAACTATGCAGGATCTAGTGTTTAATTTCTGTCTATACAAATAAGGCTCTAGACGGAACTAATGTGCTGTTGTTAACTCTACAAGGAACATTAATTCTTGCATCTACACAATACAGGCAAACATAAATTTTACCCAAGCTTTTTTATTTTGCTATCACGTTACGCTTACGTTCACACTCACGCAAATCAGAGGCACATAAAAAAGTGGCAATGATACTAGGTTTTAAAATGTAAGGCATTACAATTAAATTGAGAGTGTTGAACTGCCCCTTCGCGACTAACCGCCTGCTACCCCCACCCACCCACCCCCTCAAAACAAACAAAAAACAAACAGCAACAAGAAATTCAACAACAATAAAATCAAGCTTTAAAAAGAATGCTGACTAAAAATGCCGTTTTTTTTTTTTTAAAATCCTCAATGTGTGTAAAGAAATGCTCATACGACACTAACTGTTTGAAAAAAATATAGCCAGCATGACAACATATTGTACTGCCCACTAGCAAAACGTTTTCCGGCCCAGGACGACCGCAGTGGGCTCGCGCACATCCGTGCGTGGGCCCACTGCCGCAGTCGTGGGCCCGAGGATCTTTGCTTACCGGGCTGTACATGAACAATGATCATTTCGAAACGCTGCTGAAACAGAAACGGCTTTGTCACTGCATTCAAACATGCTTAAAAGTGTTATTCAAGCTGCAATCTTTGTAGCCACTTACCTCGGTGAAATTTGCCTGAATGTTCACAGAAACGTCGTTTTTATAAACTACAAGGACAGACACATCTCTAAAAGACTGCTGTGTATCTAAGTGTGGATATATATGCAAGCGAAGATGTTGGCCTACACATGCACATTATACATTGGTATGCTACAGTTTGCTGACAGACGCGGCTAAGAGAAATTACGTGTGCTGGTCTGTAATTTTGGACCTTACGGCTGGAAGCCGTAAGGCCCAAAATCACAGACCAGCACACACATTATTAGAAAGTTTGTTACAATCTCTACTTTTACTAGATCAAGTTATTACAGCAGCGGTTAATACGACTCACCATGCACCTTCGGTGCTGTCAGAATAAAACACACGTACCATCGACTTTACGTATAAATGATGGGAGATATAACACTAAACACCTGCACGTTACTGAATCAATATTCGTGCTGTCATTAATTTTAAACAAGATGGGATGAACCATAACCCACAAAGTCCATTCTATATGAGAGCTGTTCTCGCTGTCAATGGTCTCTACCTTTTGTCTTTGACCTGATTGTGGTGTTGAATTATCTCCTATTGAAAAAGTATCGCAGATCTGCCTATGCGTCAGTGAGGTCTATAAGGGGCGCAGGACATACGCGTCATTGATATGTCAAACGTCATTTGGCATGACGTAAGTTTTAGTTTAAACGTAATTTTATAATTTAGGTGATTTAAGTTTCACTTTCGCTTCATAGGCTTGAAAAAAAGGTGACAAAACTAGAACTCCACGGTACAATTTAAGTCTTGCTATAATTTGTGTGAAAGCAGGTTGACTTTACCTAGCTACATGATATACTAAGTACACGGGTCACTGCATGCTTTTCTGAAAGCGCGTCGATGTGTGTGTGCGTGTTAGTGCGTGCGTGCGCGCGCGCTCCAAACATCTCCAAGAGACATAGATCCTCATGAGTCTGGAGGGCGCATGAGGATCTATTCCTCCTGGAGATGCACCCATGTTTGAGAGAGAGAGAGAGAGAGAGAGAGAGAGAGAGAGAGAGAGAGAGAGAGAGAGAGAGAGAGAGAGAGAGAGAGAGAGAGAGAGAGAGAGAGGGGGGGGGGGGAGCCGCGCGCGCGAGAGAGAATGACATCATATTTAGAGTATTGTGTCAGTGTCTGCGTGGTGACGGAGTTGCCTTTTTTACGTCTCTAGAAGTCAAGGTTTCTTTAGTGTTTTAATCCTTTTCTGAAAAGAATTATTTTTACTAAAGAAGTTGAAAGGATACAGCTGTCTAACGACTCATCCAATGTTTTTCTCCAAACTAGCTATATGCAAAAGTTCAAGTAAATGCTCGGAGGCTCTCTTAGCCACCCACTCAGGAAAGTATTTCGCCAAGTTTCAAGCTTGTGCGTGTACAGAAATATCGGAGATTCTCTTGTTTACACACATACGCACACACATACATACGCACATACATACATACATACGCACATACGGCGCTTCGCGCCAAATGTACATTCAACAGCGAGGTTAGCGTAACTAGGCATGACGTAATTTTTATCTTGTTACTTCAATTGCTAGAGGTTTAGCCTGCCCGCCTTTGACATCATGGACATGCTGTTAAATTCGCCCCACCGCGACCCGTAATAAAAAGTTCCTTCTATAAATAGACGGGACTTAAACAAATGAAAACCTACATTTGCCAATGCCCATAAACTACAAGAAGGTTTGCTGCATCAAACTATGCAAATCTGTCGTCATAAGAGAGGGGGCCCAGATCAAATCAGCTCAAAATTTCATTTAACTTCTGCACACATCTTGTTGAATTTGGACAATGGGGCTTGGTGGAGGAGAGGGGAGGAGAGGGGTAGGTGGGGCAAACAATTCAAACCCTTTTTAGGTACATTGACAAGAATTTAAAATCCCCTTTCAGATCAGATCAAAATTTTAAATAAAATCCAACCAAAATTATACTTGTCTTCACGTCTCGGTGATTTTAGACAATGGCAGCGGGGGATGCAACAATTCAGTCTGGTTATGTTTAGATATATTAAAAAGAATTTCGAGTCCCCTTTCCACAGATTTACTAATTACTTACAAAAAAAAAAAAACACGTCGAAACACAGTTGTAACATTGAAAATCTTTCTCTTTGTTGGCTAAACATAGCTCAGATTTGGCCACTAAATTCGGACAATTAACATACGAACTGGGCTAAATTCTACAAGCATTACGACAGACGATATTGTGCTTTGTACGGTCCTAGTATTAGTCGCAAGGAATCATCGCGACTAAAATCGCTACCGACAGCCAAAGGGTTATAAAAACTTCGTAAACCACACGCGTTTGTAAGAAATTTACAAAGCAAGTCCAGGTCAAACACGTCTACGGCGTTCAATTAAAAATACATATGCAAGAATGTATATGTTCAGAAAATCTAGTGTTGAGTCCGTACGTACAGTTAATTAGATAGAATACATAAACATGCACATAAAAGGTTGAAAAGAGGAACACCATCTGATTAATACTTAACAGTTTACTTCAAAACTCGGAAATATAACTGGTACGTACAAAAATAAAACCATGCATTTTACAGAAGGGGGAAAGGTAGAGGAATAAAGCAACGGACAAAGCAAATTAATAGACGTTGGTCAGAGATCAGAAGTAGGTTCAAATTCCACGTGTTTCGACGAGAACAATGGATTAAAAGCCCAGACAAACATGCGATATCCACTATCTTCGTCGAAACACGTGAAACGTTAACCTACTTTGAAATCCGGAAAACGTCCATTAGGGAATATGGGACCTAGCAGGCAGCAAAATTCATCGAATGCGCACCAAAAACTGTGACACGCTTCAATACCAAAGTATTGATAGGGTCTGGCGATGCGCAAAATGCTGCGAGGTTTCGATATGTAAGATTCAGCATGCGACAATTACAGGCATAGAAGGCTAGTGAAAAATCATTTTGGATCTAAGTGTTCTTAAACCCATTCAGCCCGGACGCACTACAGCAGGAGATGGATCGACCATGATAATTCAAGGGTAGTGCCAGATTAGCTTCGCGCTTGTCGGCGCCAATCTAATCTGGCACTGCCCTTGAATTATCATGGTCGATCCATCTCCTGCAACTGGTGCATAGTCATTAGACGACGCCTCCAAATTATTTGGGAAATACGGCCGTCGGGCTGAATGAGTTAAGTCACCTTACCGCCTTTTCCACAGTGTCCCTACCAAAGTCTTTCTGATACAGTCACACGGTCAGCTGCTTTCACCTGCAAGAGGCATAGATTCTCATGGGTCCCCGCAAACTGCGGGGACTGATGAGAATCCATGACTCTTGCCCACTCTTCTCGCGTCTCGCTGCAGACGGTCAAAATGAAAAGACCCCTAACCTGTAACTTTGTACCTAGCATATTAATAGGTATATGCAGAAAAGACCTTTATCCTATGAAACCCAAATTCAGATAATAACTTTAACGCTTATAACATCAATACATAATCATATTAAAAAAAATGTCTGATATGTCAGAGAAATATATTTAGGACAGTCTCATGTGTTTCACCTGTTTCTCATTATATAAGTGTCATACAATTATTGAGTTTATTCTCACCTGTGTCGTGCACTCTGTTGACAGTTCCACCGTTTGGCAGCCCGGCTTCAGAAGGAGCTAGGGATCTGCTCCCGCTGATAAGCCTCAGTCTCGCCTCCTCCTTCTTCTTCCAGTAGTCTCTGGGCATCTTCACTTTTCCCCGGCCCCTCTGTAGTGTTGGGTACCAGTTATTCCTGTACATGCACAGTATTCCACCCGTTCAGGTCCGAGAGAAAATCTGAACACCACTCAACGGCAAGAGGTATAGACCCTCATGAGTCCCCGCAATTGCGGGGGCTCATGAGGATCTATGCCTCCTGCTGAAACCAATTCGAATCCATGTTCCTGGGACAAATAGGTTGTTTTGGGTCTTTAATTAACAAAGATTGCAGAAACACAGTCTGCATCGGCAGGCACTGTACGAGTTAACACAATTTAAAAAGAAAAAGATTTGCGAAAGGTACATTAAAAAAAAAATGTTTACAAGTGAAGTTCAGTTCGTTTTGCGTTTGGAAAGGACCATCCATGCACATATCATGTGAAGGCAAAAGATTGCAACTCCATTGTTTTTGTGAAAAGCGAGATTTCCATTGTAATGCAATGAAAATTTCGCTTTTCACAAATATGCACTTACTGTCTTTTGCCTCCACAGGGCAGATATGCAGGGCCACTCCATCCATCATAGGTTTTACCAGTGTGCAAGCAACTTGTGAAGCACGGTATGAAGGTCGGTTGGTTAGTTTGGGGTTTAGCTTCCAAGGCACCGAAGTGACAATAAACGGCCCTAATGAGCGGGTTAGGGGGGGAACAAGGACAGCTATTGCCCATGGAGCACCAACTGAACAATGATCAGTTCAGGAGTACTGCAGCTGTGCCACTTTGATTTACTTTTTAACTCCTTGACTGCCAAGAAAAAAGCGTACACGATCAAACTCCAAGAGGCATAGATCGGTGGTTGAATGAACCCAGATTTCAGAAACAAAAAAGGTACGTACAATGGCAGGGAAGTTGGTAACGCCAGGGCATGTGTCTAAACAAGCCCGTCGTTTTTGCACGGACCATAGTCTCTGATGACAGTAGGCCCTGTTTCTTACACTCACCATGTGAGCCCGATAACCAGCATGACGATGACGATGACGAGGAAGACAAAGGCGATGGCGGCCGACGCCACCAGCCCCGCTATCGTGTACGTGTCCGCACACATCACTCCTGCAAAGCCGGAAAACACAAGGTAAAACTTTGGTAGTAGGGTATAAGGCAAAATTAAGGTAAGCGCTCAGTGGGCACAGTTCTCGGGCCGTCAGGCCAGCGCACAAGTCGACCCGAGGAACTTGTGCTGACTGTAGTGGGAATGAATGATTTTAACCCACTTTGATCGCTGCCGGTGATCACGAATTTCAAGTCTGAACACCTCTGCACACTGACCGACATTCGCGTGAAGAACGCGTATTAAATGGGGTAAAAATTAGGCATGAAGAACATAGAGCTAGCAAGAGACATAAATCCTCTTGAGCCCTCGCGAGTGCGGGGCCCATGAGGGTTTATGTCTCTTGCAGCTGGGTAGCGTTCGCCCTGTCCCGGAAATTAAGGGTTAAGGGAAGGAACTGGGCAATCAATACAATTGTTGGTGAAATGTGATATGTACGCTAAATACGCGGGATACACAGAGTAGAAGGCAAACTGTTTGAGTGATTTGTTCATGCAACCACAACAAATAAAAAAAATTACAAAGAGAGAGAGAGAGAAAAAAGGACACGACAGGACAAGTTCCTCACAATTTATTAAAATTTTAACCCTTTTTCAAGATGTACATACAGAGAGGCCTAATGGACTACGGTTTATTCCATATCAAGAAACTATTGCACAGTAGCAACGATTACAAAACGCACAAGCATAACCTAGAACTAGAAGCTTTCATCTAGTTTTGATCTGGAAAAGACAGCTCACGGAAGTTGTGTCTAAAATAACATTGTTCCTCGTCTAAAAGAAGCTTTAAAAAATTAGAATGATTACAGTCATCAGTTTTGTGTAAATGACGCCTGTCAGATTCTTGATCCTCGTTGCTTACGGCCACCAAATACGAGCTGACTTAGAGGGGGGCTAGTTTTCTTCGCTGTTAGAGCCAACTGTGTGATGTAAATCGACCATGAGAGCTATAGGGTAGTGCCTGATAAACTTGGCGTCTCCATATGCGACAAGTCTATTAGGTACTACCCCAGAATCAGTAACCAGCCAAGCTGGCACTATCACTGAGCTTTCATGGTCGTGCCATCTCCCAAGGTGGTGTCTTAGTGGCGGATGTGTTAACTCATTCGAGACGCGCCGGAGGCAGCACGTCTCGAATGAGTTAATGCCCCTGCTGTGCGCAAAGTCAGGGCACCTTGACAAAATTAAAAGCGACGTTCCCTGGGAATACTTTGAGTCCTAAACTTCGATAATAAAACGAGTTCTCAACGTTTGTCCTTCTCTTCTGTTTACGTCCGTGTGGCACTTTGAGTGCTCGGGAGACGTGTGTTCTGGCTTAACTTTTCTACCCATCTTTTCACAAATTTTCTACCCATCTTGTAGCAAGCCGTATGAGCAGACACACGTAAGAAAGATGTCATTGTCGCCCAATGTACGCAGCGGGGGAACTCTCCTACGGAACACAGAGAAAAAGAGCAGAAAGGTGTTTCTTTTTATGACATTGAAACTTCGTAATTAAATAAAACTGAAGTTAGTCCCTTTGTGCAGCATCATTGTAAGACATACCAATAACATCTGTACATGGGGTATTGTAAATTTCATTATAACTCTTTGGTGCCCGGGAAAGCTCGCTTTAATAAACTTCTTTCGGTCTACACACAAATCCGAAACCTCTTTCCTGTTTGTGCAAGCACGCTAACATTCGCAGACTAAAGTTTCCATAACATCCTCTATGCAATGAACACAAAGTCCAATTCTTGATGACAAGAAACATATATTCTCAAGAGCCCCTGCATTCCGTAAAAATGCAAGGGTTCTTGAGGATCTATGCTTCTTGGAGATAAATGTGATTGCTGCTTGATTTTCTCGAAAAAAGGCAGCATAAAGTCCCCGGCGAAGATCAACCATTGATATCCGTCCCACCCGAGATTTCAGGCTACCCCAGGTAGATAAGGATGTATGTACCTTGCACACACCTAGCCATGACACGCACGAGGGGTATTACCACGCTGGTACAAAAGAGGGCTGATTTTGCCATACCGCTGGGTGAATGTGTGAATTTAACCAACCCTTGATAAAACCCGGCAACCCTTGATAAAACAGCTATGAGTTCGACACATGTTTACTGCAAAATGTTCACGCAGAGGTTTGAAAGAAACCTGTATAAAAATATCAGTATTGGGAAAGTTAACACAGAGAAAAATTAAAATGAACGATGACTAAAGAAAGTTTGAACACCACCCAACTGCAAGAGGTATGGTTTTTCATGAGCCCCTGCAGTTGCGGAGGCTCACGAGGGTCTATTCCTCTTGCTGACACCATTATGTTTCTGGGACGTCTAGATTTTTATTTTTAATTTTCTCAAGTTAACGAAGATTGCAGAAACACAGTCTGCGTCAGCTGACACTGAACGGGCCAAAACAAGTTGTCTGTACAAATAGAAAAGAAAAAGAAACAAGAAAAAATAAAGACAGCGACCACAACAACAACAAAGAACAATAACAACAGAAACTGCACACACAAAGGATTACGTAGCTTTAATTTTATCCTCACAAATACAATTTTTATTTTCTTACTTAGGGACGACCGAATAGCACGTTTAGGACACGTTTAGAATGTTTAGGACACAAGAGCATACTCTTAACATTACAGCCGAAGTTCCTGCGTAGATATTTGAACAAATTTGCACAACGGTAAAAAAAACCTCACACCCATACAGCATACTGCGTAAGACGAAACCCTCGCAAACTTATGATCAAACACTAGGGAGGCTTGAGTGCACAAACGTTTACAAAGATTGATTGCTAACTGTTTGGAATTTTCTCGCCCAGCGTAAAACGTGCGAGACGGATCGACCAAGATAGCTCAAGTGTAGTGCATGATTAACGTGGCGCCTCAAAAGGCGCCAAGGTAATCAAGCACTACACTTGAGCTATCATGGTCGATCCATCGCCCGCGAATTGTACACTGTTCTCAGGCGATGAATCTAAGATGTGAGACATGCTTGGCTCTGAAAAAGGCTTTAAATTAACATCCTGATAGAATGCATATAGAGCCGGAGTGCACCTGCGCATTCAGCATGGTGTGTATGTATATATAGGCATCATATTTTATCTATCCCATAAATGACAGCATACACGTAATACAAACAAGGTGAGTTTGCATGCCTCGCCGTTTCACATAAAGATTTATGACTCAACGAAACACATCCTTATCTTTTGTGATTCCACCCGAACACCGCTGTAAAATAGTTGTAATGTTACCCGCGATGTCACAAACTGCATTAGACTTTCTTTTCTTTCAACGTGGAAAATATGTCCCTTGTTAAAAACCACTGACAAGTTAGTGGCATTTTTAATCAGCATACTGAGCACTCGATAATTGTGTTCTTCTCTTCAAAAACCTTAAAACTGACACATAAGAAAAAGTGTGGTATATCTACCATGTCTTTCACTTTTTGCTTGTTGCTTTTATTTTAATCCATAGAGCGTGGACCGCTTGTGGACGCCAGTTTGGTTTTTAATGGCTACTACACATCTTGTAGGTTTTCTTCACGTTATGAAGATATTCGAATGTAATATTAGATCAACCCTTTCACTTCCAGTGGACGCAGTCTGTGTTTTCGAAATCATTGTAATTTCAGCGTCCAAGATCTATAGCCGCCAAAGTCGTTTCCTCAAGAGGCATAGATCCTCATGAGCCCCCGCAATTGCGGGGGCTCATGAGGATTTATACCTCTTGCAGTTGGGTGCTGTTCAAATTTTATCGGCACTGAACTGGTAGATCTGGCGCCTGCGAAGCTTCTCTGGCACCATCAAGGTCCATACCACTCCTGCCGTCTAAACCTACAGATGCGATGTTCTCAATTTCTTATGTGGACATGACAATCGATACGACAATAGCATAGGCTCAGAGCTGGATATGGGATTCTCCCTACGCGTATCATACACAGCAGAATCTGCTTTAGTCGACCACCCTTACGATAAATCACCTGTCATTAAAGACCATAGTTCTGCCGGGTGGCTGTAGCCACCTGAATGATGGTCTTTTTGACAGGTGACGCTCTTTGTCCTACAAGACTGTCTTCAGACAACACCTGTCTGTTAAGAACTTATTTTCTTGCTAAGAAAAGGTAGTTCCTCAAAACAGGTTGTAGCGTATTTAGATTTACAATATCAACGTCTTCCTGGAACAGACGCTGTTGTGTAGTGTACGTTGATACACTTTGGGAGGAACGCATCTTTCGACCTAAACCTGTGTCGCAGTTTCTCATAAACCCAGTCACCGTGTCACCACCACTCTCATATCAAGGCCCGGGCGACGGCCCATCAAAGTTAACGACCTCTTTTCGTGTCTGTTTAAGAATACAGTGACGAGATACCCATGTCGATCAAACCCTTTTCTTTTTCACAATTGGTCCCCAAATAAAACAGGAAAGGAATAGACCAGAAGACGTGATTCTGTGGCCCGCTAAAGAACGAGCAAATTTCTACCCTAGTGGGACAAGATACCGCCATGTCGATGATCCAACCTTGTTCTGTGCACAATTGAAATATGAAAGAAAGGACAGAAAAAGGAGCTGTGATTCTTTAACTACACACAAGAATAAAGTACTTTCTACCTTATTATGTTTTAAAGATCACCGACTACTTGTTTCAACTCATAAAGTGAACAAAATGGTGGACGGTCTGTATAACAAATTAACGGTGTCGGTAGCGGTTTTAGTCGCGATGATTCCTAAAGGAATCATCGCGACTAAAACCGCTACCGAAACCCGCATGGTTAAACGTGTTCCAAATTTTACGTCTGAAGTGGATCAAATGTACACATATTGCAATCTGTGATTTTCCTACCTTCTCCGTTAATATGGTGACGCGTCAGAATAACCTTCTTTGGTCGAAAATGCATTAAAGTACTCTGAACACGATTTGCCCGGGCTCTTAGCGGACCGTGGTCTAATTTTTCCCCAAGACGATCTAACAAATCCTTACAGATATTAGTGAGGTTTCGTTTGCTACGAATGACTCCCATCATTGAACGAAAGCGAAATCATGGTGGACAACCAGCTTCTACCAAAAGCATAGACAATACTCCAAACATCTCCAAGAGGCATAGATCTCCGGGCGCATGAGGATCTATGTCTCTTGGAGATGTTTGTAGTTTTGTTTTGATTATGGCGCAAGCTGGTTATCCGCCGTGATGTCGCTCTCGTTAGTTGTTGGGAGTCGTTCAGCCTAAACATACTCTCACTAATACTTATATCTTGTAATATTCCATCATAAAATCTGATGCAGTCTCCTCACATTGCGTTAAATTCCAAACAAACGGAGAAAACATTCCATCATTCCTTTTTTTTAAAACTGTGCTTCACCCTATTGTGCATGCAGCCATCGGTGCTGTTCACAGCACCAGTGGCTGCATGCACAAGAGGGTTAAACTGTGGTGAACCTGGCGGCAAATACGAGGGACCTCATCGCTCCACGCGGCTTGACTGCTAAATGTCCTGGGATAAACCTGTCAAGCGTCACTTGAAAGACAATCCGGCTGGCTCGGCCATCGATCTCGACATTACTTAGACACTGCATAGACAAGTCCTACGTTTTCATTCTCTCGCAATCGGGGCCTGAATCTCGGGATGTAGATGTAAATGGATTTTTTTCCATCTGCAATAAGCATAGATTCTCGTGAGTTCCTTCTGTCGCAGGGACTCACGAGAATATATGCCTCTTGCAGACGAGAAACTCTGGTTGAGGAAATGTACAGAGGTCTGATCTGGAAAATGTCCAATTAGTGAGCTCACAGGACTCTAAATATAGTTTATTTATTACATTGAGAATTTGTCTATGCCTTAACAGAGGTTACGGAAATAAGAAGTAGGTCAAAATTGCACGTGTTTCGAGGAAAACGCTGGATTAAAATTCCGGAAAAACATGCGGTATCGCGTGTTTGCCCGACTTTTAATCCACTGTTTCGTCGAAACGCGTGCAATTTTGACCTCCTCCTGCAATCTGGAAATCGCCCATTGGTAAAGAACTTTGTATTGTCATAAAAGACCCCAGCTGGTTCTACTCTTTTTCCGTAGTTTACGAAGATGGAGATTTCATGTACTTTTTTTCCACATTAGCGGCATAATGTGCGAAACAGAAGACACACACATAATAATAATAATAATAATAATAATAATAATAATAAATGGAGTTACACTTTTCGCCCCAGAAAGATAAGTATTACATTGTATTCTTGTTTGTGTTGGGATTTCTTGACATACTCGTAAAACTAGATTCTGTTGGGCGTTTTTTTAGAAGTCCTAAGGTCCAATCACAGACGGGCATAACAAAAATGAACCGCCAGTGTGCCATATACAAAACAAACAACCCCCCCAAAAAAAACAAAAAACAAACAAAAAAACAAGCAAACAAACAAACAAACAAAAAAACAACGCACGAACATTTCCTGGTTTCAATAACCAGAAAACTGCATGCATAGGGCGTTTCTGTTTGACACGCATTCGTTCTATTTGAAGAAACGTGATAGTCCTCCTGCCTGCAACGAGGACATCGAAACACTGTGACTGCTGTGTTGGATCGATGAGTCATACACACTCAAACGCACGCACACACACACACACACACACACACACACACACACACACACACACACACACACACACATGCATAAACACACACGCACGCACACACCCACACACACAAGCAAATGCTATTCCCCAGTAGCAAAGTGTATTCGGGCCTCCGACGATTGCAGTGGACCCGCACACAGCTGTGCGCAGGCCCACTGCGGCCGTCGTGAGCCCGAGGACCTTTCCTTATTTGGTTTATGTAAAAAGCGAGATTTCATTGTCTGCAATGAAAATCTCGCTTTTCAAATAAATGGACTTGCTGTTATTTGCCTTCCTATGGACGAATCGTAATGTATAAACTCTATCACAACGTTGGAGCTTACAGAGCTACGTATGCACAGTTCGCTTTGACATCAATCTGCGCCTACGCACTGCCCCTTGTGCCGTAAAATTAGTCGCCTTTGACACTGACATGAAGGCGTGATTTATCAGAAGTTAAGCTTTCGCGATACCTACGGCACACATCTGAATTATCATTTTTATGAAGAAACGGCCCGGCTTGTAAAAACTGCAACCTGCAGAACATCAGCGAATGCTCACTGTAATGCAATGTAACGAATTTACAATGTGATCAGTATTGCAAAACAAAGTCAATAAGAAAAGAACGTCTTCGTATTTCGCAACATCAAGACTTTTTTTTTTCAAAAACACATTTAGAACATAATACAGCAAACAGAATGGCATTTGGTAGGTGAACCCGTGCACCGAAGAGTAAAAAATGAAAAACACCTAACTGCCAGTGGCCTAGATCATCAAGAACCCTCTATGTTGCTTGTTGCCTCTGTTTTGTATCGGCATTTCTTGGACGGATAGATTTTTCCTTTAAATCTAATTTACAATGATTTTAGAAACATAACGTTTGACTGCCGACAAGTTAGCAGGTTAAACACACACACAGAACACTCTTCTCAAATTCCCATAAGGGGAAAGAAAATCTTATTAGGCGCTTTGTCTCCCACACACAATGTAATATCTTTATCCGAGAGTCCCTTTAGTGCGTTTAGTGATGTCAGGGTGAATTTATGAACTGTGGGTCGCCGCCGTGACAGTGGGGAATCGTGTATATGTGTGCGTGACTGAATCAGCCATATCTTTGTACCAGCAAGAGGCCTAGATTCTCATGAGCCCCTGCAGCTGCAGGGGCGCATGAGAATCTAGGCCTCTTGCAGATGACGAGAGATGTGGGTTAGAGCTTTCCATGAGGAAACCTGTTGTTTAGTGAAGCGTGGAGAAATGTAGAGACGGCAGTATGTGTACGAAATGTGTTCAAGTAGTTGTGTCAAAATTGGGAGCCATTGTCACGCTATTACTAACGGGTGTGCAAGTCTGTGATTCCCCTACCTCATCAAACCTGTTTGAGCGCTACAAGGTAAAAGTAACTCGTCCACAGAAAAAGTGTGTGCTTGTGTGTGTGTTGGGGTGGGGGGATGGGGGAGGGGGAGGGGATGGCGGGGTGGTGGTGGTGGTGGTGGTGGTGGTGGGGGTATTTGCTAATCTTTATGATTCATCCTTCTGCGGGATCAAAATCATAAATATTGTAAGAGAAAGCGAGAGTTTTCTTGTCGTTGTTATGTGCGAAGTTACCTATAAGCCAAGTAAATTATATAGAAAATATGTAGTTGGGAGCTCTATAAAAACGTGTACATTGTACCCTATTGTTGTCATCTTTTCAGTGTTACAAGCGAAGCTTACCGATACAAATTACACTTACGTACCTTTTAAATCCAAGTCCAATGCAGTACGTATTTTTGTGTGTTACAGAAAACATTTACACCTTACATTTTCAGATACTCCTAGTGGTAGGCGGTGCAGGTAACAACTGTTATGCAGTTCACTGTAATGTAATTTCACAAGCTATTTCACAATCTGTTCACTAAGTGCCGGGTGCGGTGGGCGTGACCACCATACTTTTGTGTTGGAGCACAGGCAGCCGAAGTAGACTATTACCTAGTTCTAAACAGTCCCAATGCGCACAAGGTCATCGGGCCGACATCCGCCGCCGTTGGCTCGCGCACGGACGTGCGCGGGCCAACGGCGGCCGACGTCGGCCCGATGACCTTGTGCGCATTGAGGTACTGACAGAGACTTTTGAGTGTCCCAGAGCTAAACCGACAGCTGGATTAATAGAGTAAATAATAAAACGGACCCTGAGCATAGGCGACCGAGGACCACTACCTTATTTCTACTGTATAAAACTTTAGTTTCTTACAGTAGAAATAAGGCAGTCACATTCGGCTGCCTGTGTTCGGGGGTGGGGGTGGGTGTGTGTGGGGGGTGGGTGGGTGGGTGCAGTGCCACTGTACAACGAAAAGGGGACCTTACTGACCATGCTATGCAACCACTTACGTTATTCAGACATAATACGGACATTAGCCACCTAGACATATATCATCTGCTTCAGGGCAGAAAACACTAATACAATGTAGTAATGGTACGATCTAATTAATATATACATTGTTTTTATCTGATCACGCCTAAAGGTGTATCTGTGGGCCTACCGCTAGCATATAACCCAACACAACCCCAACCCGAACCTACCTGTGTGCCCAGCCCGATACAACAATAGTAGTCGTACCGCTACACACTGCACCCGAGTCAGAAAGCTCCTAATCGGCCTCAGGCCTCCCAAGATTGTTCATTTTGTATTATGCTGGGACTTCGCGTTACTGGAATTTAACTATACGAAGGCTTTTCTTTCTGCTTTTCCCAGTTATACAAGAGCCTTGCTTTCTGCTGTAAGCAGAAAGTAAGACCCGTATAACTGGAAAACGTGGGCAGCAAAGTCACGTATTAGATGACTATAAAACAAAAACGCGACTCACCTGGGATCAACAACGATAACACAAAAAGCACAGGTGACTGCCACACCTTAGCAGGGGCCATATTGTGTGCGTCCTGGGGCCGCAGACACCTAGCCCGAAGCACTAGAAGGGGGACACTGCTGCAGACACAATCTCTCACTGTGTACTCTCGTGTCGCCTGGCAGTAGCAATAGAACGACGGACTGTCAACTACGTGCGAACACAGGATGAACGGGGCAGGGGAGAATACTCATGCATGTTGAGTTCCTTGTCACAGTCTTGGGCAGCTTAGTTCAGTAAAGCAGCTGAGTCTCTGAGAATGTCAGCCACGTTTGAAAAAAAAAAGTATCGGCCGCAAATCCTTCTCGTCTGCAGGAAGCATAGATTAGCATGAAGCCCCAACAAGTCTCTAATAAGCCAATGCTCCAAGACCTGAAAACACCTCTAAAAAACAACTGAGTCTCCGCCAGGCCCTTGCATTGATCCACAAATCATAGATTCTCATTCGGCCCTGACGAATCTATGAGCGGCCACCGCCCTAAGACCTCAAAACGCGTTTGGGAAAAACGGCATCTCAGTCAGACCCTTGCACTGATTTACAAAAGGCATAGATTCTCATTCGGCCCTGACGAGTCTATGAGAAGCCACCGCCCTAAGATCTCACTGAAAACGCGTTTGAAACCGAAGCAGCCTCAGCTATTTCCATGTGCAAGCGGCAGAGATTCTCATGCAGCCTCGCGACCGCAGGGCGTCCTCATGAGAATTCATATCTGCTGCTGGTTGCATAAGGCAACGATCCCTGTAACTTTGTAGGGGCTGTATGAGGACCTGGGGCCGAATTATTTACGTCTCTGCGCCGCCTCAAACTGAGGAAGCCGCTGCCTACTGGCCCATGACTATTATTTTTAGTTATCTTTGAGTACACACCTTAGACCCAGGGTTACACGGATCTAGCTCGCATGCCGCGAGTGCACATACCCGGCCCCGGTAGGTATACAATTGTACACGTAAGGGTGTGGTGGGCCAAGGCGGATATGCGCGTACTTCCGATTGAAAAGAATGAGTCGGCCTGGGTATGGCCGCGGGGGAAAACACGTCTAACACCGCCATGCAGTTAGCGTGGTTATCCGAGCATGGATGATATAGGTTTGTGTGTCACTGCGGTGTGACCATCCCCGTGAGCAAAGGGCCTCCGGGCCGATATCAGCCTTAGCACTAAGGCGGACATCGGCCCGGACCTTTTTGCTGACCGTGACTGAGAGAGTGTTAATGGCATACGACGAAGGCCGGCCTTTTGGTTGTCAGTCAAGGTAATAATACGGCGTGTCAGCGTGAGTCCGGTGTGGGAACATTTCTTACCAGGGAGGGATAACATGTTTCCTGGACGCACGTTGGCCAAGAAATACAGCCATCGTGGGTCGGTCTCGCCGGCATTGTAACGGACGACACACCTATTACACAGCGATACACTACGTACTTCAGCATTGGGTATAGCAAGCCGGGCAGCACCACGTGAAGAGTTAGATCCCCATAACAGACGCTCGGACTCGAGGCAAGGCGGACTGAGCAGCTGTTAGGGGACATTAGTCACGAGGTTTCCTTTACGTGTGGCGAAATAGATGGAGGGGCATCGATCGACAGAGCTAGATAGGTAGTTGGTTGAGACAAGAGAACAGGTATAATGAAGATCTGTGGACCACGCGGCATGACTGACACATAGATAAGTCACGTAGCCTCACCTGTGGAAAGCATGCCACGGCTGGTCCGGCTCAGTGCCCCTTTTTAATTTACCTTACATTTCAAGTATTTCTGCAGCAAACAACACCTTTTTGCCAGAGGCATTAGATCCTCATGGGCCCCCGCAATGATCTGGGCATCTTGTTTATTTCATATAAACCGTAAACTTCGCTTATAACAAGGTCTGATATAACAGAAGTCGGATGTAACAACACTGTCTCAGGGCTCCCATCCACTGTTCATTCCTTTCGTATTGTAAAGCGCTTCGAGCTAGCTATATATGTACCGGATTTTTGGTACTGGTTTCAGGCTACTTTATAAATGATACAAGCGATCAAAATTTCCGAAACCTCAGTAGCTGAACTGATACTTCACACCATGTGAATGCCCTGTGTTTATCTTCAGAGCGTGAGCGTGCTTGCTGGGTTAACTTCGAAGCGCTTTGATTCGATTCACAGAATTAGGTACAGCGCCTACGTAATGACCGATATTATTATTATTATAACTCATTCAGCCCCGACACACCACAGCAAACATGGATCGAGCATGATAGTTTTAAGGGTGGTGCCAGAATAGCTTGGCGCCTATAAGCGCCAAGCTATTCTGGCACCACCCTTGAACTATCATGATCGATCCGTCTCTAGAATTGTAATACAGTCCTTCAGTCAGAGGGCAACTTCCACTGAAATTTGAGAATTTCGGTCTTGTGGTAAAATGTGATAATATGAAAACTCTGTATTGTTATATTATTATTATTATTATTATTATTATTATTATTATTATTATTATTATTATTTACATTATTTCGCTTCTAAGAAACTTCCGCTTTAACATCAGAGAAATTTGAGTCCCCTTGCGATCTGTTCAGGGTGCGGATTTAGGGGAGAAGTACCGGACACTCCCCTCTCCCCCCTTCCCCCGCCATAAATCCTTTAAAATGCTATATCAAAGTTTTGGAGTTTGCACCCCCCCCCCCCCCCACCCCCCCTCATCATGCACTTCTCTTGTAAATTTACCCGGTAAAAGTGTGCATTTAGGTCCTCACACACGCTTGGCGCGTCTAAATCCCCCCCCCCCACCTCCTCCGAACCTCCCCCCCCCCACCCCCCATCCCCAGCTTTTATATATTTCTGTCAATGAGGAAGCAAGGTCTGTTATCCGGGGGTTGGTTGTGTCATGCTGAAGTCGCTAACAAAAAAGTTGAAACCCCCAAACCCCCATCGTTTGATCATGCATCATCAGGTTGGGCGGGGGGTGGGGGGTGGGGGGGGGAGAGAGCTCAGGGATTCTTTAAAAAAAATGCTTTCAGTATTAAATTTCTTTAAAGAGATAATTATATTGATGTCAGTTTATATTCTAGAATGACAATACTTCACTGCTTACCTCCCTCGAGCCACACCGCATGAAGCATCGGCCGGGTCGATTGAGGTGAGGTGCCCAGTTTGCACAAGGGCCGGCTCACTGGCTGACATTGGCCTTAGGTGGCCCACGCACAACCGTGCGTGGGCCACCTAAGGTCGACGTCGGCCAGATCACCTTTTGCTTGGTAACGAGTGTATGCTAATACTCAGAGTTGTGAGAGGATTATTTTACCATGGTCGCGTAGAGCATGTGTCAAACTGATCCCTTTTACAGCAGGGACATGTTTCCCTTGAAATTACTGTCAGACAGCTGCATGTACTAATTAGATGTCTTTACTGCTGGTTTAAAAATTAATTCAATGTGCAGAAGATCACAAAAGAGTCCTACAACACTTTTTGAATGAATAATGTCTCATTATGCCTATTTTTAGCAAATGAATATTCATGCACCAGCGCGAGTAACTCCAAGTGGCTGTATTGTGATTGGTTGGATTAACCACTTAACAGCCAGAGGACGCAGATTGTGTTATCGAAATAATAGTAAACTCAAATGCAAAGATCCCCAGCCGTCAAAGAAATATGGATAGAAAGTGGTGTCAGCAAGAGTCATAGATCCTCATGAGTCCCCGCGACTGCGGGGACTCATGAAGATCTATGTCTCTTGCAGTCGGATCGCTTTAATTTTTTCTTCCTTCTCGGCAATGGAGAGGTTGAATAAGATTAACAGATTAAAAAGTAGTCTTCGAGACCAGTCTTCGATGTCATCCCTTTCATGCAGAGTACAGATCGAACAAGGACAAGATCAAATCGTTCACATTAACCCATTCAGATCTGACGCACTACAGCAGGAGATGGGTCGACCATGATAATTCAAGGGTAGTGTCAGATTAGTTTGGCGCCTGTCGCCGCCAAGCTAATCTGGCACTGCCCTTGAATTATCATGGTCGATCCATCTATGAAGCTGGTGCATAGTCATTAGATGACGCCTCCCAAATTTGTGAAATACGGCCGTCGGGCTGAATGAGTTAACTATTTTGAATTCACAAACGCAAACCAACTGCAAGATACATAGATCCTCATGAGCCCCCGCACATGCGGGGGCTTATGTGGATCAATGCCTCGTACTTACACCATTTTTGTGTCCATGTTCCTTGGCCGTTTCGGACTGCGTCGCATAGAATAAGCACTGAATTTCGAAACTCAATCTGCGACCAATGGCAATAAATGGGTGCATGTAAATACACGATGTAGGAAATATCATGTCATTTAACCCACTCAGCCCTGACGCACTACAGCAGATGTCGGCGCCAAGCTAATCTGGCACTACCCTTGAATTATCTTGGTCGATTCATCTTCTGCAACTGGTGCATAGTCATTAGATGACGCCTCCAAAATTTGATAAATGCGGCCGTCGGGCTGAATGAGTTAAAGGAAAAGTTGTAAATGGAGACGATATCTCATATAATATAATACGCACTAGAATTATTTTGTTGCCAAAACATTACGTCAAATAGATTGATTTATTGGTAGTGATGAAAAACACGCAACAGATTTGTACTTGGCGCTGAGTGTTTTTCTTTTACAAACTACTTCGGGTGTGTAACCTTTCGTGTCGTATGCACACTGCGAAAATATAGTTATGTTTATATTACACAACGCAATTAACTCATTCTACCCCAACACCGAAATCCTTAAATGTTGCCTTTGTCCTCTGAAGACTGCATCGCAGTGCAGGACACAGATCGACCATGATAGTTCAAGGGTGATGCCAGAATAGCTTGGCGCCCATGGGCGCCAAGCTATTCTGGCATCACCCTTGAACTATCATGGTCGATCTTTATCTTGCTGTGGTGGCTCTGGGGTAGAATGAGTTAAATGAACAAAGAGAAAGACAAAAGTCTAATAATAAGAAATAATAAAGAGAGAACTCTTATTCTTGATGGTTATTGTATTACATTTTACAGTTACGGATTTCTCATTCACCGTTTGGTCTACATGTATATCAAGTGCATCCTTTTTGCCCGCCCCAGTTGTGTGTGCCTCTAATGGAAAGCATGAGTTGTTATCGCACTAACAGTGTTAAAGACGCAGTTACAAAATAGCATGTCTCCTAGTTTAAAAGGTATTTTGTAGGCTGTGCCAACTCGTACAAGGAATTTCAAGAGTTCACAAGGTCATCGGGCCGACAACAGCCGCAGCTGGCTCGCGCAGGGCTCAGTGATGCCGATGTCGGTCTATCGTCTTGTGTTCACTCCGCACTGAGGAGGAACGACAGCTGAGGCAAACTGTGATGTAGATAACGAACATTTGAAATATTTTGTTCAAACACGGTGACGGTTGCAGCATAGACGCTAAGGTATTAATAACAAGACAGGGAAGATGTTTGGGATACTACGACTAAAGGAATAACTGAATACTTTTGCACGCACGCACCCACTGCTTTCTCCTCCGGCCACTCCCAGCCTCCACCCCCCCCCCCTCCACCACCCCCCCTACCAACCCCCACCACTCCCCTCCCCACCCCGACCACACGCACACATTCGCACAGATAAATATGCGCAACGGCATGCACACACGCGCAAAAAACTAATGAAATGCAGATGTATTATTGAAACTCGTTTACTGCAACAGAACATCCATGATTAAAGTTCTCAAAACCATCGCAAATTGACAACTATGAATCATGATTTAAATAGAACCAGCAGAAATTAGATCCTTTTGAGTTCTTGTGAATCATGAGGATCTATCTTCCTCGCAGCTGTGTGTTATTTGCACATTGATTTCACTGACAGTGAAGAGGGTAACCGTGTAGACATCCACGCCAGCAATTGCTGAAGAAGACAAAACAACTGCGATTTGAATTTAACTCATTCAGCCCGACGGCAGTATTTTCCAAATTTTGGAGGCGTCATCTAATGACTATGCACCAGTTGCAGGAGATGGATCGACTATGATAATTCAAGGGCAGTGCCAGAATAGCTTGGCGCCGACAGGCGCCAAGCTAATCTGGCACTACCCTTGAATTATCTTCCTCTGCAGTGCGTCAGGGCTGAATGGGTTAAGGCAAAATTTACTACACATGTCAATGCCACCAAACAACAATACCAAAGATTTATTACATGGCACATTTCTCATATTTATAATATAACTCAATGCGCAGAATGTAGCCGCGAACTGAACCCAACAAGCACGCTCACGTGAATCACGCGCATTCACTCACACACTGTACGTAAACACAGAACATTCACGTGGTGCTAAGGGCAAGCTCAAGCGAGCTACTGAAGTTGTTTTTGGAAATCGTTTGTATTTGAAATTTTATTAAGTTGGCTGAAACTGATATCAAAGTGGAGGGGGAGGAAGAGCCGGCGTACCCGGAGTCAGAACTCCCGACGGTCCGCCCAAATTAACGGTGACACTTACTAGAGGAGAAAAGTGCGACGGCCTGAACCCGGAATCGAACCTCACACCTTTTGCATTGGTGGCAGGCGCCTTAACCACTGCGCCACGGACCGCCCCGTCCAGATATGAAAAGACTGTGAACAAATTAACAAATGCTCCGAACTTTTCAAGTACAGGTTTTCGCGGATAAATATTCTATGGGACAGCGATGGACTCCAGAAAGCAAACACATGGATACGATTTGCACTTTGTTTTTGTCGAACTTCGAAAATGCTGTTGATATGAAAATAGTTCGTATGATAATTCTCAATTCCAAGACCTCATCAACATAGTGCAAGACTGAGGTGCAGCAGCTTTAGGTATTATATAATTATACCCTAAGGTCCGCGTAAAGTGCAGGCATATATATTTAGAATATAATACACACCCGGCACTTGTATCACTCTGGCCTTCTACAAGCTCCTGAAGGAAGAAATTCGTAAGGGTCTAAAGTGTACACGACTATATGCATAAGTGCTAGAACAATTCTTTGCGTTCAGCTCCCATATAACGTACAATGGACATATTCGAGACTGGTGCATCCGGATACGCGGCTGTGCGCCACGTATTCGATGCAACGTAACGAACAGCTTTCACATAGTGCAGTTAACCCATGCGAGACGCGTCGCATCCGGATACGCGGAGTTATCCGTGTATTCGAATGCGACACGTCTCGAATGAATTATTCGTAAAAGTGTGGACACACTTCAGGCTTGCATACTCGCACATCTTTCTTCTGAATTCAGCTTCACAAACATTGCAGGAGCCCACAGAGTTGACGCAGACAGGGACATTGGCCTTCCACGCGTTGATGTAAAGTATAGCTCTCCTCTATGGCAAAAACGCTGGCCGGGGGTGCAATCGCAAACACACTAACATGCCAAGACATTGACTCGGTGCACACACAACAACAGCAACAACACAGACATTAATGATTTCAGCCTAATCCTATACTAGAAAATAAGTTGATGGCACACACTGCAATGGCACTGATAGATACGAAGACGAAGGTCCTGCGGCCATGTCTACGGACACTTGACGCTCCAGCTCCAGTCGCAAACGAGGAGCTCGGTGTTGAAGAGGAGGCCGGACGGGCAGGTGAAGTGGTGGGCCTCGAACCATACACACCTAATGTATGAGGCGCAATCCGTTGGATCCCGGTACCAGCTGAAGGCTTCGGGGCACGTGGGTCCTGGAAAGACATAAAACGTGAGAATAACCCAACGAAGAAAGGATCACGCTTAGAAAAGACAGTTACAACACAATAAATAAATAAATAAATAAATTGTGATGTAACTGTCTTGTCTAAGCGTGCTTCTTCGTTCGTTGGGTTATTCTCTGCATTTTACACGCTTGGCAGTCACCTTTTTTGCTCTGGATTTCATAAAACGTGAGATTTCATAATTCAGAAAATGTGAAAGAAAGAGACACGCTTAGAAAGGACAAGCTTAGTACAACACAGTTGTATCGTACATGTCTTATATCAGCGTGTTTCATTCTTTGTGGACATACAGAAACACTGTTCGAAAATAAAGTACAACAGAACTGTATCTGATCTTTCTTAGAGTGTATTTTTCTTCGTTGGGATTTTATGTGAGTGATAATTCATTGCCACCATAATGACGTTCAATCTTTCTTAGCGTGTATTTTTCTTCGTTTGGATTTTATGTAAGTGATAATTCATTGCCACCATAATGACGTTCAATCTTTCTTAGCGTGTATTTTTCTTCGTTTGGATTTTATGTGAGTGATAATTCATTGCCACCATAATGACGTTCAAGGAGTGCTAATCTAGAAGCGCCACCACATAGAAATTGTGTTGACAAAGTTGAGACCTGCCGCATCTGGATACGCGGCGGCATAAAGCTGCGTATCCGGATATGGGCATGTCTCAAATGAGTTAACACACTTTTCTAAGGTGTTAGCTTCTGGGTGTTTATGACAGATTAACTCATTCAGCCCGACGGTCGGTTTTCCCAAATTTTGGAGGCGTCATCTAATGGTACTATGCACCAGTTGCAGGAGATAAATCGACCATGATAATTCAAGGGCAGTGTCAGATTAGCTTGGCGCCGACAGGCGCTAAGCTAATCTGGCACTACCCTCGAATTATCATGGTCGACCCATCTCCTGCTGGGGTGCGTCAGGGCTGAATGGGTTAATTATTTATCACAAGCACTATGCGCAAACAATGAAATTATCCAAAATACAGGATAAGGAAAATAAATAATAACAGAAGCGGGAAGACGAAAATTAAATCTTTCGGCTGTCGGTAGCGCTTTATGTCGAGGTTACTTTTTCAGGAAATTACTTGGACAAAAAAACGCTACCGACAACAGTCAAAGGATTCATGGTGTACTGCATGCAGAGTCATCTATTCAGGGGACGTAGCAAAAGATTATCCGTTCTCTAGTGTGTCACAGTTATCTACCTTTTAAGTGAAGAATAACAAGCTTTCGCGTACGTTTTCAATACCTGCTGCGTTAGCAATGCCAACGTACGTAGCAGTAGTCCGCATTGTCGTTGTTGTTGTTTTCTTTGTCGTTGTTGTTGGTTTCTTTGTAGTTGTAGTTGTTTTGGTAGTGGTTGAAGGCTTCGTGGTGGTTGTTGTTATGGTGGTGGTAGATGTAGTTGTTTTGGTAGTGGTTGAAGGCTTCGTGGTGGTTGTTGTTCTGGTGGTGGTAGACTTATCCGTCGTCGTCGAAGGTGTCACAGTAGTAGTTGTCAGTGGTAATGTAGTTGGTGTTATTAATGTGGGTGTCGTTGGCGGCTGACTGGTTGCTGTCAGATTCGTAAGTGAAGGTTGCATCATTGTATTCGCGGATCCCACTGAAACTATTGCATTTGTTCCAGACAGGATTGGTTTTGCTTGCCGCGTAGTGGTATACTGTGCCCTTGCTGTTTTATCCCACGGCGGGTTAGTACTAGTTTCTGCCTCGTCAAAGACTTTCTTTATCTGCGAGATGAGCGGGTACTTCCCCATGTTACAGCCCTGGGACGTGAAGTCATCAAAGTCCAGAGACCAGATCATGGCGCCCGCTATTTTATGGTCCACGATGTACTTAGCCTGAAAAGTCCACAAAAGTAGTAGTTGTTTCTAAATCAAAGTTGGTTACTGTTCAGCGCCAATTGACGCAGAAGCATTCTTTGTTCATCAAACACACACACACACACACGCACACACACACACACACACACACACACACACACACACACACACACACACACACACACACACACACACACAACACCTACCTGTCCCAATAACATGAATTCAAAGTAGTATCAACAAGAGGCATAGGTCCATATGAGGCTCTATATCTCTTGCATTTGGATTGTATTCACCTTTTCTCGGGAGTGAAGGGGGTTAAACGCGCATAAATAACCATCCTGAATAACCAAATTACCCCCTGCCACAGTATGTATATACTTGTTTCTGAAATCTATGTTCATTCAACAACCAAATTCCGAAAAACGTCCGGGTGGCATCGATACAAATTGGTCTTAGCAAGAGGCATAGATCTGCATGACCCCCCGCAGTCGCAGGATCTATGCCGCTTGCAGTTGGATCGTGTTCACTTTTTCTCGGCAGTCAAAGGGTTAAGTCGGTCACAATAAGACATGGCAGTATTGCACAGCAGTATTGCGGTTGGGTGGTGTTCACGTTTTCTAAGGCACTGAACGGGTTAAAGACATGAGGTTGAACCCTTTATAGTAAGGCAGAACAGTAGTCTGCGCCCTTTTATAGCATGCACTGCGCGATAGCTGTGAAAATCACGGATGCGTACCTTTGCGGTAAAGCTCTCCAGATCGTCATAGCACGTCCAGTCGAGAGAGGAGCTGCTCCACGCCAAGGGTACCTCCGATTCCCTCACATATTGCCTCGTCCAGCCGTTGCTCAGCTTCTGGCAGATCTAAAACACAAAGAAACGATTGTGGATTTACCGACTTGAACAGTTATCCCCTTTCCTGCCATTGCACGTACACGGTGCGTACATATTTCTTTCTGAAATCTAAGTTGGACATGGATAAACATGGATACAAATTGGTCTCAGCAAGAGAATAGATATTCATGAGCCCTCGCAGCCGCAAGGGCTCACGAGGATCTGTCTCTTGCAGTTGGATCGTGTGCACGTTTTTTCTCGGCAGTCATGGGGTTAAATCCTGACGCTGTTAACGCCCCTTAAGTGCCGGAAAAATGCAAACACGACCCAAATGCAAGAAGCAAAGAGCCTCATGAGCCATCACATCTGTGGGGCCCATCAGGTTCTTTGCCTCTTGTTGACCTTAGGCATATCAGTCATCCAAGGATTGACGACGAGGCCATTCGGTGTAGAATGTGCCAGGAGTTTCAAAGACTCATTTTTTGCCTTCACCGACTTAGAAGGGGTTAAGACAGCTGTCGCGAACAGAAATCACCAATATTTTGGAGAAGCGTCACGCAATCACACCAGGCACTTTTACGAGATATCACGGTCAGCTCATTTCCTTACGCTACCCCCCTCCCCTCACCCCCCCACCCACCCCCACCCCCCGAAAAAAAAAAAGAAAAAAAAAAAAAAAAGAAAAAAGAAAAAGAAAAAGAGAGGAGTAAAAAAGAAGAAAAAAGTATAATTGTGTTATAGTCTGTGACTTTACACATTATTGCTCGTAAGGTCCAATATTACAGACCAGCACACATGATTGACTCGCCTCATAATAAGCAATTAACCCCTTAACCACCAGGGGCAATTAAGGCGAACGCTAGCCAACTGCAAAAGGCATAATTTCTCACGAGGACTGGTCATATTTCCATCTGTGTTTCTCACGCGAATGTCCGTCATTTTGCCGTCGTTTCAGATGCGCAATTCGTGATGACTGGCAGCGAAGGACTCTAGCCAATGTCGTGCAACGCATCACGAAAAAAGTGAGATAATAGTGTGTGCTGGTCCGTGATTTTGGACCTTACGGATGGAAGCCGTAAGTTCCAAAATCACGGACCAGCACACTGATGGATTACTTACCTCATAATACGCCAGCACCCCAGCAATCTTTGTGTAGGCTCCCGCAGAGGACAGCTGTCTGGAATAGAAATCTCCAATGTTGTGGTTTTGGGCAGTGTTTAGTCGCACCCCGCGCCCGTAGGTAGCCAGGCCCAGCACTAACTTATCTCGGGGAATACCCGCATTTAGCCACGCATGTATGGATTTATTCTGGAAACAGAAAAAGGGTAGAGGGTTGCGGTTGTAGTAGTGGTGGTGCTGTGGACAATAACAACGTCACAACTACATACTCTTGCGTATTCTAATTTCATACATATTATATGAAAGCGGCTTTCAGAGACAGGTCATATCATACGCATGGATGACTCTCTCGCATCCACGCCAACTCCTGTATGGTGCACTCCGAAAAGGCCACAGGAAGCAAGGACGGCCAAAGAAACGCTTCAAAGACTGCATAAGAGACAGCCTCAAGCACTGCGTCTTCCCGGTAAAGGAACTTGAAGCACAAGCACAAGACAGATCCGGCTGGCGTGCCGCCACCAGGAAAGCCTGCACGCTCTTTGAACACATTCGGCGCGAACGGATCACCAGTGCCAGAGCTCGCAGAAAGACAGCGTCGACTCTCCCCACAGCTACGTTCCAGTGCCCCCATTGCCCTCGCAGGTGTGGCTCCAGGATTGGCTTGGCCAGCCACACCCGCACCCACAAATAGAAGTCATGCACAATGACGACATCATCGGTTTCGATGGTCTACCCATTATGAAAGCGGCTTTAGACGGGTGCCTCTTTGCTGTAGGAATCATCGCAAATAAAACCGCTAACGACACGTAAAGGGTTAAACTATCACTTGATCAGAGCCGAGTTCTTCGGTGATTGCAGTTTGTAAAGCTGCCATGATTATGAATCTGGATGAGTTTGATGTCAATGACTCGGAAGATGTTGACAATGATATCAGTGACTACGATGGTGAATGGTGAGGACGATGATGATGATGACGATCATTATGATGAAGACAATGACGACAATACTGCTGCTGCTGCTTTACCTACCTGACTGTGGACGCCCAGGTTGGGATCGTTGATGTCCTGGGACCGGGTGTAAAGAGCACTGTGGTGAGCCAGCTTCGGGTTCCAAACGTCGAACTGATCATAGGCCATCACCAGCACGTAATCCACGAACCTAATTCAACAATGAAAATGAACAAATGACAATAGACAACGAACAATGAAATATACACTTTATTTTACAAGGGTGAAAATAGTTCTTTTTCATGTCAATCAATCAATCAATCAATCAATCAATCAATCAATCAATCAATCAATCAATCAATCAATCAATCAATCAACCAACCGACCAACCGACCGATCGATACCAAACAAAGAAACAAACAAACGAACGAACGAACGGATAAACAAACAAGCAAACAAATAAACAAACAACATCCGACTATCTACGGTTATACACAGTTGTTCAGGATCGATATTTGTGAAACAAATTGTTTGTGTAATTCGCATACGTGGCAAACTATCCCTCGGGTCGACGCCGGCCTTATATATTTGACCCGCGCATAGCCGTACGCGGACGAACAAAGGCGGACGTCGGCCTTATATATTTGACCCGCGCATAGCCGTACGCGGACGAACAAAGGCGGACGTCGGCCCGAAGTTTTGCTTCTCAAATAGTATCTCCACACACCATAGTCACTGTTATTTTTATTTTATTTTATTTTATTTTATTTTATTTTATTTTATTTTATTTTATTTTATTTTATAATGTGTTCACAGTAAGTATAAGCGTAAACAACATGATTTACTTGCCCTGACGCACATGTAATGAACGATCCCAGTTAGCACAAGAATGACGTCGGCATTTTTGGCCCTCGCACAGCCCGAGGACTCTTTGCTCACCAGTTGAATTTATGTGTAACGTCGTACTTAAGTTTGTATGTTCGCAGATGGCAGAAGCCTGTTTTATAAGACACGAGATATGAGAATGCCAATGAAGCAAAATGATAAATCGGTGTAGATATTGAATGTCCGCGGACTCATCCAGCTCGGTCCATCTGTAAAAGGCATAGATTCTCATTCTCAAGCTGCAGGGGCTGATGAGAATGTATGCCTTTAGCAGGGAGAGATCGGCTGTAGTGTGGGGCATCCTTAGATTAACACGACAGTTGAAAGCAAGTGAGGCCGTGCACGCTTGTCTCAGAGTTGTGTGTGTAATGTGGTATAAAGCAATGTGCTACGTAAAAGGCCCTAAGCGCTCCCGGAGCATTCTCAACATTGCATAAAACTGTTTGATGAATAATGCCTCCTAAAGAGTGGCGAAGGTTGTTATTTCGTCCACATCTGCGTGATTACACCACTTCATTTTGTTGTATGTGCAACTTAATTCCACCAAGCGTCAGAGCCGAGGTTAAAGCTATTTATAGTTCCTAAACTCCCTGTACTCGAGCAAAACAGAAAGTAGCTGGCGATTTGATATAACGGCTTTTGTGGGACTATGCCACAGTCTGATGTTTTAATTAATCTGTCTAATACCAGGTTTTTTGTATCCATGTTTCCATGAAGTTTATAGCTTTTTTGGTCGTTGGATGAACACAATTTTCAGAAACAAAAACAATATGCGCAGAACGTTGGAGGCAAGAGGTTAAAATATTCAGATTATCAAGCATCCACACAGCGGCAGAACAAGCTACAGAGGGTCATGATAATCTATGCCTTTTGCAGATGGATCAGACGTGTGACTGTCGACGGACACAAGTGCACTATCTAGGCCTATTTATCATTTTGCTTCATTGGCATTCTACTTAGTGTGTACTTCATGTTGTTACAGAAGGAAGAGGTCTTGAAGGTCACTAGTTATTGCATGTTCTGAATACATTTTCTCAGTGTGCACCGTACTTTAAAGAAAATTATCAGGAGGCCCAGCTGGCAAGACACAGGCCAAGAGGCAATGCTTACATAAATAATAATAATAATAATAATAATAATAATAATAATAATAATAATAATAATAATAATAATAATAATGTAGATTTTTAACGCGCATATACTTTCGATAAAAAGCTCTAGGCGCCGTACAAATGACATACTAACATACATGCACCTTGCATCCTACTATACATATTCCCTAACATACACACTTACACAACAAGATATGCAAGAAAAATTAAAATAACAAAATGGACACACCAACCAAAGCATGCTCACAATTATTATTACACAGTATTTATATGGCGCATTTCTCATATTTATAATATAACTCAATGCGCAGAATGTAGCCACGAACTGAACCCAACAAGCACGCTCACGTGAATCACACGCATTCACTCACACACTGAACATTCACGTGGTGCTAAGGGCAAGCTCAAGCGAGCTACTGACGGTATTTGGAAATCGTTTTGTATTTGAAATTTTATTAAGTTGGCTGAAACTGATACCAAAGTGAAAGGGGAGGAAGAGCCGGAGTACCCGGAGAAAGAACCCCCGACGCAACGGTGACATTTACTAGAGGAGAAAAATCCGACGCCGGAACCCGGAATCGAACCTCACACCTTTAGCATTGGTGGCAGGCGCCTTAACCACTGCGCCACGGACCGCCACAAAAGGATATGTGTTCCATAAAACTAATAAAGGATACAGTAAAAAAAAACTCTCACTGACAACATTCATAACACAGAAACATAATACATAATACATTATATACAATACATAATACATAACACATAAATATATTAATATATAAGAATATCAATACGTAAATAGATGAATACGTAAATACGTACATACATACATACATACATACATACATACATACATACATACATACATACATACATACATACATACATACATACATACATACATACATATATACACACAAACACACAGATATACACAAATACATACATACATAATAATGCATAAATATATAAACACATAAACACTTCAATACATAACTAAGCAAATACGCAATAAACAGAAATGAAATGAAATGAAATAAAATAAAATAAATCCCTCACCTTGAAATGGCGAGAGGTCCGTATGAAAATATGCTGTTCTGGTCGGCAGAGGTGGCAACAGTCAGGATCAGTCGCTGTTTGCCTGTAGTGAGAGCGTCTCGCTCAAAAGCTAATCGGAGGCGCTACAATAAAATCATGATCAACGAAGTGAACTTGTGGTCTGGTCTGGTCTGTGATTTTGGACCTTACGGCTGGAAGCCGTAAGGTCCAAAATCACAGACCAGACCACATTGACACACATTCAATCGCTACAATAAAATCGTGACCAGAGCAGTGAATATGCGTACTGGCCTGTGATTTAGGACTTTACGGCATACATCCGGACAGACTGGAGCCATCAAATAACAAATCAAAGAACGGCACACACACAGTTTTGCACTGACAAGGAAAACTTCGGATATAAAAAAAATCGTTCAACATTTTCTTATTATTTTATCTGAAGTTTGGTAGAATCGAACTAAGATACGAAAAGAAACTACATAATTTAAAAAATGTTGATATATCCGACTTGTATTACATCCTACTTTAGTTATTTACATTTACCTTTGATTGTCGTTGTTGTTGTTGATTTATTCATTATCAGCTTATAATATATGTAGATTGTCTACACTATCTCTGTTTCATACTTCTCTACACTGGCGCCATTTTTAAGTCCATTCTATTTATAGAAGGAACTTTTTAGGACGGGTCGCGGTTTTGTAAATTTAATAGCATGTCCATGGTGTCAAAGGCGGGCAGGCCTAAACCTCTCACAATTGAAGTATCAAGATAAAAACTGCGTCATGTCTAGTTACGCTAACCTCGCTGCTGAACGTACATTTGGCGCGAAGCGCCGTATGTGCGTATGTATGTATGTATGTATGTATGTATGTATGTATGTATGTATGTATATATATGTATGTATGCATGTATGTATGTATGTATGTGTGTGAGTGCGTATGTATGTAAACAAGAGAATCTCCGATATTTCTGTACAAACAAGCTTGAAACTTGGCGAAATACTTTCTTGAAGGTGTGGCTAAGAGCCTCCGAGCATACTGTAATTGAATGTCTCATCGAAGACATAATCAACCGTTTCATAGGAAGTCGGTTCACCCAGATTAGAGTCCTTAATTTTTGTTATATTTACTTGACATTTTGTTTATGGCTAGTTTGCATAAGACATTGGATGAGTTCGTTAGCCAGCTTTGTATCCTTTCAATTTCTTTAGTAAAAATTAATTCTTTTCAGAAAAAAATTAAAACAGTAAAAATCTTGGGCCGGATGCTTAACAGCATTCTAAATTAAAAGCATTTTAAAGTTAAAATCGTTTTAGTTAACAGAGGTTTTAAAACACTTTTAAAACTGATGCACGACACGTTTCTAAAAAAAAGTTAACAACGTTTTAGCTAAAAATTGTCTACCGCACTACGTCAACGATATATAAATAGACTGATAGGGGATTCCTTGAGTAGTTCATGCGCAGTAAAGATTTATGATAACTAGTATGGAGAGAAAATCCCAATGACAAAAGAAACACGACTAGCAAAGACAATTAAACCACAATTGAGTAATATTTAGGCCTGTTCAGAATATATGCAGAAACAATTACACAATTTGCAACTTATTTTTTCTGATAATGAGGATGCAACTGCAGGCAAGACGTGAAACAATAGCTGACGAACTGAAAGTTCGTAAGAAAAAGAACTAACGCCAGTAAGATTGACATCAATTAAGTTTATTGCGTCAGTTCCATTCCGGCCAAGATGGCTGCTCCAAGTCCGGCGGAGACTATTTCCACACACCAAAATAAAAATAAGAAACAACAATTTTTTTTCTCGGCAGAAGAAGCAGTCCTGCTGAAGGAATATGGAAATAATTAAATACGTGCAGCACAATAACAACAAACAAACAAGAAAAAAACAAGATGGAAAAGCTGTGGCTCGAACCACGCGAGTCGTTGTTTCAAAATTGACATTTTTGACCGCGAGTCTTACCGACTGCGCTATTGAGGCACTGATGATAATGCTATGCTGTGCTATTTTTGAATGGACCAGGACTTCCAGCTATCGCTGATTTCGTCCGATGGGGGTGGAGGGGGGGGGGGTGGGGGGTGGGGGGTGTCTCGCTGACTGTCTATCGCTCCGTCGCACAGCGGCTGGTGGTTTTGCCGGGGCCGGGTGGTTGGTGGTGGAGGAGTCGGGTGGTAGGCCGGGGGACCGTTGCTTCAGTGCCAGGCTGGGGGGTGTTGGTACGCCAACCACTCTAGTAGTTTTTGAATGAGTGGTGGCGGGGGTGGTGGCAGCCGGAGAAACCGTCGCTGGCTGTAGGGGGGTCTAGGGAGTTGGGGTGGCGGTGGTGGTGGCCAGTGGAGCCTGGGTCTGGGTGTCGGGCGTTGGAATGGGCGTGGTGGGTGTCGGTGATGTGGTGGCAGGCGGAGGTGTGGTGGCGGCGTGGGGAGCAGGGGTGGGCGCTTGTTCCTGAACCGTTTTGGTGGACGGTGACGTTTTCGGGAAGCGGTGGTTGTCTTGTCGGCTGGTGGGCGTGGGGTGGTGACTTCTTCTTGTGCTGGGGGGTCGGTCGCTGTGCTTTTGGCTTCATAGACTGGGGCCGGGGGTGCATCTGTGCCAGTCTCTTCCGTGGGTGGGGCGGTGTTTCCGCAGCTACTGTTTTTGGTGGTGATAGGTGCGGTGCCAATCTTCTTGGATGACGTCGGTGGGGCGGCTGTTGTCCCCGTTGATTTTCTTTCTGACGTTGATTGGCATTCGCTGTCCGTGGATTGGGTTGTGGCTTGGCTGGCCGTGCTCTTTGTTTCTTGGGGGTAGAGGTCTCTAATGGCCCCTGTATGCACTAGCCACCGGGCGGTGACTAGTGCTCGGTAGTAGTGGTCGCCACTGATCGATGTGATGGCGGGTACTGATGATAATCGAGCTTATTATAATTATATACAAAGTTAGGTTGTGTTACGCCTGCTGACCTCCACCGACCTCTCCGACAATATTTATCTTCCCAATGATTTTCAGCCCTTCTCAGTAAATCTCAACCGCTGAAACCGATGTTGTTCATCGTTATATGTCGTCCGAAAGGATGCAGCGATCTCTCTTTTCTTCGCTGATGTTGTCGAAATCAATGAAGCGGCTGATTAAAAATGGCGCCCATTCAGCGTCCATTCAATTTCAAAAGCGTTTTAGCGCGTTTAGAATAGTTCCGAACACTCCTAAAGTTACAAGCGAAAATCGTCGCTAAAACAGTGTTAAACGTTCCGTGCATCGCATCTAAGCACGCTAAGCACGATTCTTTTTAAAACGATTTTTAATTTTCACTTTTAAAACTGTCTTACAATTTAGAAGTCTGTCGTGCATCGCATCTAAGTGCGCCAAACACGATTTTTACCAAACGTTTGTAAATTTTAACTTTGAACAGTGTTTTAAGAGTTAGAAGGCTGTCAAGCATCTGGCCCCATGACTTCTAGAGAAAGTCAGCCAGTGGCTGTGACGTAAAAGAGGCAACTCCGTCACCACGCAGATATTGACATAATACTCTAAATATGACGCAATTCTCTTTATCTCGCGCCGAAGTCTCTCTCTCTCACACACAGACATGCGCGCATCTCCGAGTTGCATAGATCCTCAAGCACCCGGAGAGCGCATGATGATCTATGTCTCTTGGAGATGTTTGGAGCGCGCGCGCATGCACGCACTAACACGCACACACACACACACACACACACACACACACACACACACACACACACACACACACACACACACACACACACACACACATCGTCGCGCTTTCAGAAGAACGTGCAGGTGACCCGATATAGCTAGTTTGGAGAAAGACATTGGATGAGTTCGCTTGCCAGCTTTGTACCCTTTCAACTTCTTCAGCAAAAATTAATTTTTTTTCAGAAAAAAATTAAAACATTAAAAAAAAAAACCTTGACATCTGGAGAAAGTCAGACAGTGCCGGTGACGAAAAAGAAGCAACTCCGTCACCACGCAGACATACTCTAAATACGACGTAATTCTCTCTGTCTCTCTTGCTCGCTCTCTCTCACACATATGCGCGCATCTCCAAGAGGCATGGATCCTCATGCGCCCGGAGGGTGCATAAACATCTATGTCTCTTGAGGATGTTTGGAGCGCGCGCATGCACGCACGCGCACGCACACGCATGCACACACATCGACTCGCTTTCAGAAGTGCATGCATGTGTACTTAGTATAGCATGTAGCTAGGTAAAGTCAACCTGATTTCACACAAATTATAGCAAGACTAAAATTGTACAGTGAAATTCTAGTTTTGTCATTATTTTCGCAAGTCTTGAAGCGAAAGCGAAACTCATATCACGTTAAATATAAAATTACATAAAAAAATAAAAATAAAAACGTCATGACATATGACGTTTGACAAACCAATGACGCGTATACAATGCGCGCGCCCCTTATGGAGTTCACTATGACGCACTGGCACATCTGCGAGGCTTTTTCAAAAGGATATATTTATTTGAACATCAGAATCAAGTCAAAGACAAAAGGTAGAGATCCTTGACAGCGACGAGCTCTCATATAGAAGGGACTTTGTGGGTTATGGTTCATCCCATTTTGTTATACTATTGAATTTCATTTTAAAATAGTGCTATTCAGCAATTAACACTTCCATAAGCTATACACTCGTTGTGTTCTAAAAAAAAACCCACCACTATCTCTTTCAAACCAGGAACCGACATTACAAATCTGGAGATGTCTCTGAAGAATACACATGTGGATGGGCCATTACAGTTCCAGTGTAGCATCAGATTAACTTGGCATCTTCAAGGCGCCACCCCATCAGGTACTACCCTTGAACTGTCATGGTCCATCCATCTCCTTCTCTATGGTGTCAGGGGCCGTGAATGCCAAGGAAGTGAAAAAATAATACCCTGTTCAAAACATTTACCATGATAAAGGATATAAACTGTAGACTAGAGGTGTCATCGGGCCACTCCCAGTCTATATCCAATCCGTCCAGCCCAGCGTCCCGTAGCAAGGTGATGGCGCTCACAGCAAAAGCGTCCGTCCTCTCTGTGCTACTGGCCACGCTATTAAAGGGAACGGGACCGTGGTTGTACCCGCCTACGGCTAGCAGCACCTTCAGATCGGGGTTCATGAATTTCAAGCTGACGGTTTCGGCGTACCGTTCTGCAACATACGATGACATTATCGCTCAGGTAAAGATACAGTAGAATTTGAGAAGCCACTTTTCTGTAAAACTAAAAAAAGAAGCCACGGTAAAAACGGAAAACTGGTCTTTAAAGACAGGTGCTCTCTCAAGAGATCTCTTAACTCATTCAGCAGTACGACCGTATTTCCCAATTTTTGGAGATAAGATAAGATAAACTTTATTGCTATATGCATAAGCATTAGGATATTTTTGCGGCATAACTGACGAGCGTCTATGTCACGGTTAAGATCAACACATAAAACATACATACATCACAATCAAGCAGACTCTAAAATAGTTAGTTAGTTGGGTTTAACGCCGAGCAGGCAACTAAAGCCATCTCACGGCGGAGACTCTAAAATACCAAAACCACACATATGTATAGCAGTCATTCTACTAAATATGCACATACATCTAAGTAAATAAAATAAGATAAATCTATCACATAATAAGCATTCTGACGCCAAAAACCGCCATGTGAGCCGCAAAGAAAACAGATTAACTAAATTCATATGTATTTATAAAACTGTATATCCTGTCTAAGAAATGGTTCAGAGAACCTATAAGGAACTATAAACGACTATGATGGGCTGTAGGTAATTCTAAAGGGACTTTGAGTCAATCTGCTGAGTTAAATCATATCACAGCCATTATTACACATTGCCGTGGGGAAAAAGAGGGATAGATAAAACAAGAGCACAGTGACGGCATTGCAAGGGATAAGTTTAAGAGTGCTGTGGTGTTCCATTTTTCGCCACATTAGACAGGGCCTGAACAGCCAAGGGATAAAAGGCGTCATCTAATGACTATGCACCATTTGAAGGAGATGGATCGACCATGATAATTCAAGGGCAGTGCCAGATTAGTTTGGCGCCTGTCGGCGCCAAGCTAATCTGGCACTACCCTTGATTTATCATGCCGCCGTGAGATGGCCTTAGTTGCCTGCTCGGCGTTAAACCCAAATAACTAACTAACTTGAATTATCATGGTCGACCCATCTCCTGCTGTAGTGCGTCAGGGCTGAATGGGTTAAAGGGCAACCAGATTTATCTGACATTAAAAACCATCCTTTAGGTGGTTATACTCACTTAAAAGATGGCCATTAATGACATCAGAGTAGTAGCTCAAAACGTGTTCTGCAGTAGATTTAAACAAGTGTCTGAATGGGTCGGAATTGGACTTTAAAATGTTAAATCTTTGTTCGCCTGTGTCTGGATGGATGGATACTATTAACTCATTCACACCCGACACACCACAGCGAAACATAAGATCGAGCATGACAGTTTAAGGGTAGTGCCAGAATAGCTTGGCGCCAATAGGCGCCAATCTATTCTGGCACCACCTTTGAACTATATCTCGCACTCCACTTTGTCTCCGTCACCCCAAAATTCCAGTGTCAGTCATAACGACAGGGCCACATTTAGCACGGCCTCATATGTAAAGTATTATTACACAGGAAATCCAGACCAAGCTTGTAAAATCCAAAAGTATATTCAACCAAAGAAAGAAACACCCGTAGAAAGGGAAAAATCAAAGTGTTCGGTCGTGTATTCAAAAAGGTTACGCAGTATAATACTAACGAGCAAAAGAAATGCGATATCATTCGAATCATCGGAAACACTTCAGTGTTTCAGGTGATTCCAGTGCTGTCGCATTTCATTTGCTCGTTAGGATATTATTATACTCACGCAAGTCGTTCCATTCCGTAGGCTCCAAGGAGTCGGCATCCGGGTCGATCTTGGCGAAGGCGATGACGATGTGAGTGCAGAGGAAAGGGTCGATGTGGGAAGGTAGGTACTGAGCCACCACCCCCTGACGGTATTGGGCCCAGTTGGTGTAGTAACAGATAAGCACCCTCTCTGCCAGGGCTGGCACCAACACTAGTAAGACAGAGAGACTGTTGAGCCTCTTCGCTACCAGTAATCACGAGTTGCCAGTAATCACGACTGCACACTGACCGACATTCACGTGTGCGAAGTAACAGAGATGTAAATGGGACTAAAGTAGACATAAAAAAACACAGGACTAACAAGAGACAATAAAAGCCTCTTGAGCCCCCATGTGTGCGGGGGCTCCATGAGGGTTTGTGTCTCTTGCAGCTGGTTAGCGTTGGCCTTGTCCCGGCAGTTAATTCATTGTGCCCGCGACACACAACAGCAACATATGGTTCGACCATGATAGTTCAAGGGTGGTGGCAGAATAGCTTGGCGCCTATCGGCGCCAAGCTATTCTGCCACCACCCTTGAACTATCAAGGTCGATCTGTCTCCTGAATTGTAATGCAGTCCTCAGAGGATAACTCCAAAATGTGGGCTTTCTCGGGCACAATGAGTTAAGGAGTTTAAAATGCAGTGATATTTCATCCAGGGTACAGAAAGTGCACTGTCCTGTGCGGTTAAAAAGACAGCAGATACATTTTTATTGTCTTACAAAAGAAATCTCGCCTTTCACACACACACACACACACACAAATGCACTTTCGTCTGTTGTCTTCACAAGGCAGTGTGTGCACACCGAAGATGAGTAAATATCATGCCCACTGCTACAACTTCCACCGGTCCTCAGAAAGAGTTTGGATTATTAACCCCTTAACTGCCGGGGCAAGGCGAACGCTCCCCATCTGCAAGAAACATAAATCCTCATGAGCTCCCGCAGTCGCGGGGTCTCTGGAGGATTTATGTTCTCTTGTTAGTCCTGTGTTCTTTGTGCCCGCGTTTGATACTATTTCCTTTGTGTTCTGCGCGCGAATGCTGGTCAGTGTGCAGTGATTTCAGACGCGAAATCCGCGTCCGCTGGCAGTCAACGGGTAAAGACAGAAATACCGCACGCAACCTACAGTGTAATTAAAAGGGAAGCAAAGTTAAACAAACCCACCAAGCAGTAGCATGAGTATCCTCACAGATTTCATTTTGCCACTAACGGACATGGCTGCCCACGTTCTGGTGGAGAAAACACCTCCGCCCCTGAAACAAACAAACAAACAAACGTAACGCTAAGAAAAAGCAAATAACAAAAACAGGATGTACGCAAACAGTGCATACTAAATCTTTCCTGTCACACTTGAGAAACACACATGACTAATGTCGGGAATGTGACTTGTTTTCCAGCAGATACACCCGTCCACCGTCTCTTAACCCATTTAGCCTTGACACGCTACGGAAGAAGATGGACCGACCAACATCATTCAAGGGTAGTGTCAGATTAGCTTGACGCCTGAAGGCGCCAAGCTAATCTGACACTACCCTTGAATCATCATGGTCGATCCATCTCCTGCAACTGGTACATAGTCGTTAGGTGACACCTGCAACATTTGGGAATTTCGGCCTTGGAGTTAAACCATGCAGTCAGATATATATCTATCCTAGTGATGAGCTGGCCAAATCTACCACAGCTGATTTAAAGGGTGGAGGTTTAACCCTGTGTATAGGAATCACCTCGACAAAATGCGCTACCGACAGTCAAAGGGTTAACCGAAGCTGTGCCATAAAGCAATAAGACTGCATAACAACACATTTTAACAAGCTGTCTACAGTCTACAGTCTGCTGTTGAGAGAAAAAAAAAACCCGTTCGAGGCCTTCAGTAGAACAGCAGAGGCGATACTCTAAACTCTAAATCGGTACTCGTCACGACAAAGTCCCGTTTCACGACAGTATCCTGCGGATTACAGTGTGCATTACTTCAGTTAAAAAAAAAAAAAAAAAAAAAAAAAAAAAAAAAAAAAAAAAAAATCAAGCGAAGAAAGGACAAGTACAACTTTGTTTCACTGAGAATACACGTTGTTCATTTCAATCTGTATGCCATTTTGAAAATGTAAAATATTATAACTGGTGCTGTCCTGTCTAGTACGTTTCTCTCTTTGTGTTGGAAACTACACGCTTGGCTGTCACAGTTTAAGTTTAAACAAAACAAAAAGTGTGATGGGCTGTGATTTTGGACGGCTTACGGCCAATAAAATCACATCACATCACACTTTTTTCTTTTAATCCAAATCACAGGCAGGCGCACAGACGAAGAGACAATTTTAACAAATAATAACAATAATAATAATATTTTAAAAAACATAGAAATTTTTTAATGTTAACTGCAGCAGAATTTATATAAGCCACTACCTATACTGGCATCAAAGGTTCTTCCTTCTTCATTATCCAGAAGGTCACTGCCCCGTCCTCAGTAGGCCGATTTCTTTCTTCGTTGAGTTTGCTGTTGGCCCTGGGTAAGTCTCGGTGGATATCTCGTTCTGTAATAAAGACAATACGATACAGTCTGAGTTCGTTCTGTCCGACATCATCTTCAATAACGCCAGAGGTAAATATTGACCACGATGTTGAGTCATATGTGCTGTGTACTGTACACTGTGTCAAGTGTAGTAGGAACGACGAGCACGACCGACCGATATAGCTCAAGTCCTTAATTGGCTCCTTCATGGCCAGTGGTAGAAGATTACGTTTCCGGAACCTTTGTGAATTGAGCACTGAAGATCCACGGCCGTACAAGGAACATGGGTGCAAAGTGGTGTCAGCAAGAGGCATAGATCCTCAAAGCCCCCGCAATTGCGGGGGCTAATGATGATCTATGCCTCATGCTCTTGGGTCGTGTTCATTTTATTCTCGCAGTGCGGGGTGGGTGTATGTGTGTGTGTGTGGGGGGGTGGGGGGGGGGGATGTCACTTAGTGCCTCCTTGCCTTACACATTAATTAATACTATCGACCTAAGTATCTCAAGCCTGGTGCCTGTTCGGCCTGGTGCTTCTTATGCTCAAAGCTAATCATGCGCAATCATTGAGCTATCACAGAAAGACGTGAAACCATTTTGAGATAACCGTTCACCATTATCATGGATCGATGTAAGTTTATGTTAAATAGCTGGCACTTTTAGCGAAATAAATTAAAATTCAGACAGAAGCAAAGCGTGGAGTCATGGACGCTGGATTTTCAAAGGACGTCAGAATGATGTGAGCATGATAGAGAGGATATTTCTTGAAAGATAACACGCTGATCAATTGTTGAGAAACACATCTGAAAGGAGAAACGTCATGAGGGGTGGACGCTTAGTAAACAGGAGGCAATCGAGCAGTGCTCTTCCTGGATTGCGCACGGGCCAGTTTAAGCTGACATCAGCCCGAGGACCTTAAGATTACAGGTAGTCACTACTGCGACTCACATGTAGACATACGCATGCTAAACCCGGCGGTGTTGATGGTGGTTATGCACATTCTTGTCCACACTACAAAGGCATAATGTATTCGCATTTGTTCAGAGTTGAAAAGGATAAACTCATTCGAGACCCGCCATAAAGACGCGTGTATAAATGCAGAACGTCTCGAAGGTGTTAAATGAACAGAAAGATTGTTCTGATCTAAACGCAACCAGTCCTCTCAAGCTCATACGCTATATATTCAAGGCCGCGTTTGGACTTTTATGTGTGATCAGACTCAATTCCTGTCCGAAATAGGACATTTACATAACGACCAGTAAATAAAAGAAGAACAAGTGTCATCCCATTGCGCAAAAGACCATCGGGCCGACGTCGGCACGATGGCCTTTGCGCATTGGGATTATCCCTTCACCACCAGTGTGACCACAAAATTGTGTTTTAAAAATAGTGTTAAGTTGAATGCCAAAGATGTCTGTCTAAGGAAAACACCGAAAAAAAGAGCAAAAAGCAGTAAGTTATGTAAACAAGATTCATACAAAGTTAAGAAATGAATACCAAAAAAAAAAAAAAGAAAAAAAGACAAACAATAAAAAAACACTTTTTTATTCAGTTTTTTAACACAGCGAGATATTTGACAATGTACGACGACCTAGCGATGATATGTTTACAATCAGTAAAGACAAACAAAACTTAGTATTACATTAAATTAAATTGAAAAAGCGTAATGGAATTGAAAGCAGCAGAACTATATAAATAATAATAAACAAATAATAGAAATAAATAAATACATAATAAATAAATAAATAAATAAATAAATAAATAAATAAATAAATAAACTTACTCTCAAAAAGAAATACCTGCACTCCAAATACAGTCTTGTCAAGTGCTACAAGTAAAGTAGGCAGACAAATGATTACGACAGAAATAATACATACCTACAACTGCGCAAGAGAGACGTGAGCTAAGACCCACTCTTCATTTATATCAACAGGAGCAGGGCATTTGCTCAACAGTGAATTGGCTGAGCGCGGTTTTTATCTCGCGCCTTGGAAATCATACCGTCTTACCATTACAATACCTCAACTTCTAGTGCTCGCAGATTGACTTTTCCCCCCTGCCGAAATCTTTGTTAATTCCGGCGACGCCACAACCCCAACCGTTCAGGAATTATAATATTAAGGAGTATCTCCAAGAAGCATAGATTCTGCGCGGGCTCATGAAGATCTGTCCTCTTGCAATTGGATATTGCTCGTTTAAGCAGTGAAGAAGTTATATAATCCCCCCTGAGGGCTCTACAGTGAGGGATGGTTCGGCCTCGATAGTCCACAGATAGTGTCAGATAAGTTTGACGCCTTTCACAGTTCAAAGGTAGCGCCAGATTAGCTTGGCGCCTCTCCAGGCGCTAACCTAATCTGGCACCACCCTTGAACTATGATGGTGACAACTGCTGCCTAGTCTTTATAGACCACTCGCAGAGTTGGGAAAGTCACCATTAGGTGTGAATGATTAAACTACCTGTCTCCAGGTGATGCTCTTCCCCACCTTACTGTGAGAGAGCACCTGTCTTTCAACCCCTTCACTGCCGAGAAAATGTGACCACCACCCAACTTCAAGAGACATAGATCCTCATGAGCCCCCGCAGTCGCGGGGGCTCATGAGGATCTATGCCTCTGGCTGACACCACTTTGTTTCCACGTTACGTGGACAGTTGCGATTTTTCCTAGTTGAATGAACAGATTTCAAAAACACGATCTGCGTCTACTACCAGTCCAGGGGTTAAGACTACTGGTTGTGTTTTGCAAATAAAATAAAATAAAAAAAGCAGCGCATTAAATAGGCGCTTAATCCCATTGAAAATCGGCTTAAAGCGCCGCCGCGAACTGAACCCAACAAGCACGCTCACGTGATTCACGCGCATTCACTCACACACTGTACATACACACAGAACATTCACGTGGTACTAAGGGCAAGCTCAAGCGAGCTACTGAAGTTTTGGAAATTCAAAATCGTTTTATATTTGAAATTTGATAAGTGGGCTAAAATTGATACCAAAGTATAGACGTCCTTGATCACATTCTGTGCCAAAGGACGTTAAATTTAATACTGTGGGTTAGTCTGCAAATAAAGGTTGTTGTTCAAAACAGGTTCTAATGTAATTCGCAGGCGCTTGATAATGAATGTAATCACGGTCAAGACCTGAGAACCCCTCACCTGATATGAGGTCGTGAGGTATTATCACTCCAAAACGATTCACAGCTTGTAAAATATGATGCAGTGGAAAATACATCGCACGTCCTTTAGAATGACGTATGTGACTGACGTGACATATTGTGCCATCGTTAAGTATCTCATTAGCATTTAGGCGTTAGCCGTAGCTTGTTTGTGCTTCAGCACATCACGATCATAAAATAAATACCGTACCCCTATTATTAAGAGCGATGACCTTTGAAACAACGGCGCCTGCTACATGTCGGTTGATGTGATGCAATGTTAAGGTTTCTTCTTGTGAACCCAAGCGTATCCCGTACACGCTTAAGTTATTCGCGACCTGCCGCATCCGGATGCGCGGCTTATGCCGCGCATCCGGATGCGGCTGGTCGCGAATGAGTTAACCCCTTCCTGCCACTGTACGTACATTATTGTTTCTGAAATCTTTGTGCTTTCAACAACCAAAAGCCAAAACCATCCAAGAAACATAACTACAAATCGGTCTCAGCAAGAGACATAGATCCTCATGAGCTCCCGCGGTCGCGGGGGCTCAAGAGGATCTATGCCTCTTGCAGTTGGACCGTGTTCACGTTTTCTCGGCAGTGCACTCTCAAAAAGTGCGAGGGTTCAGTAGTACATCACTTCGCACTTTTAGAACGAAACCCGACCGACAGTGTTTGATATAAAAATCTTACCTTTGTGCTTTAATTATACATCCGCGTTAATTTGTTTGCAAAATGATGTTAGCCTAGTGAAAAGAAGAGACGATGAAATACCACACTTCAGACAAAACCTGCACCTCTCCGTAATCATTGTGGCAAAAAAATTATTTAGTCCCTTTTTAAATGCTTGTGTTGTAAATTTTGGATCCTACTGACATCAATACATATTGCAAAAATATTAAGCCATTCACTGCTAAGAAAAGGTGAAATCAATCCAACTGCAAGAGATAATAATAATAATAATAATAATAATAATAATAATAATAATAATAATAATAATAATAATAATAATAATAATAATAATAATAATAATAATAAGCGCATTAAATAGGCGCTTTATCCCAATTGAAAATCGGCTCAAATTGCCGCCGCGAACTGAACCCAACAAGCACGCTCACGTGAATCACGCGCATTCATTCACACACTGTACATAAACACAGAACATTTACGTGGTGCTAAGGGCAAGCTCAAGCGAGCTACTGAAGTTTTGGAAATTCAAATCGTTTATATTTGAAATTTGATTAAGTGAGCTGAAACTGATACCAAAGTCGTGGGGGAGGAAGAGCCGGAGTACCCGAAGAAAGAACCCCCGACGGTCCGCCCGAATTAACGGTGACACTTACTAGAGGATAAAAGTCCGACGCCGGAACCGGGTATCGAACCTCGCACCCCCGCACTTATGGGGGCTCTTGATGATCTATGCCTCTTGCTGACAATACTTTGTATCCACGTTCCTTGTATTCCTTGTACAGCTTAGGCTCTTTATCGTTGAATTGACTAATTATTTCATAAATACGATCTGCGTCCGCTGGCGTTGAAAAGGTTAAAAGCAGCAGGTGGGTGACACATTAATTTAAAACAAAATGGGATGATGTTTTTGGTGCAGGTGTTCTGCTTGTGACATATGCGAAGCAGCTTCGATGTTAATTTGTATTCATAGCCCACTGTTGGTGTTTCCTGAGTCTTCCCTCACGCATGTGCCGCGCATCCGGATGCTGCTGGTCGCGAATGAGTTAATTAATTTAGCGTCTAATGATAACCACAAATAGACACAAAATGACACAACAATTAAAACAAAATGACAAAATTTCAGGCACATAATTTTACTCTTTTATATTGCATATACGTAATTAGTATGGTCACCATCACACCAGACACATCACACTGTCTTCATAAATCACATCTATTATGAGTCGTAAGTCGTCGTCCAAGGCTGTTCGGTAGACCTACAAGAGGCACCGATTGTCATGATCAGGGGCGGGCTTGGGGGAGAGGGGGAGCTCCAGGCCCCCCTCCCCTCCTCCACCAGGCCAAACCTTTTTTTTAAGTGCTATATCAAAGTCCATTTTGTTAGAGCCTGGCCCCTCCCCCTTCCTAAAATGTTATATCGAAGTCCCTTCTTTAGAGTCTGGACTCACCCCCCCCCCCCCCAACCCTCTCCCCGATTTTTGATATTTTAGCGGGTGGTGATAAGGTGCAAGAGGTTCTCACACGTACTAGGCTCGCCCACCTCCTCCCCCCCCCCCACCATCACCCCCCCTCCCTGCAACCCGTCAACCCCCCCCCCCCACCCCCCAAACACACACACACACACACTCGCTTTTTGATTTTTTGGCCACTGGCAAAAGGTTGGAACACCCAAAACCCCCATGCCCGAGGGTAACTGATCCGTCCCTGGTGATCCCTTCCAGTCTGCATAGGATCATGAAAAACTATGCTTCTTGAAAACAAAAGCCGGCTTCATTTGCATTCTGAGAGAGAGAGAGAGAGAGAGAGAGAGAGAGAGAGAGAGAGAGAGAGAGAGAGAGAGAGAGAGAGAGAGAGAGAGAGAGAGAGAGAGAGAGAGAGAGAGAGAGATGATGATGATGATGAAAAGTTTTTATTCAGGATAAAAAAGTTTTAGGCATAGCAATGCTTATCTTCCAAACTGTCCTGCTACTCTACACATATAAAAATACATCAGACGATACAGTAAAAGATAAAATATATATAAGTAAAAAAGACCCATCCCCCAAAAAAAAAAAAAAAAAAAAAAGAAATGTAAAAAATAATAATAATTATATATATATATATATATATATATATATATATATATATATATATATATACATATATATATATATATATATATATATATATATATATATATATATATATATATATATATATATATATATATATATACACGTATAAAGCTGACGTGTTATTGCAGACAGTCGAACTATTACATAATCTGCAGCAACAGAAGAAGTTTATTAGGTAATAGGAAACTTGTCACTTACTATACGAATAGTAGCATATAGGAGCCGAACATACTATTACTTCTGAAGTAAATATTTATGGAGGCGATCTTTGAAGACGCTAATCTTACAAATTGATTTCAGGTGTGGAGGTAAAATATTCCACGCTTTAGCGCCTGAAAAAGACAGGCTGGTTTTACAGATGTCTAATCTAGTTTTTGGAAGGTGGATCGAACTATATCTCGTGTTTGTTTTTTCTATTATTGTCGGAAAATAGAGTTTTTAGATAGGGTGGGGCTTTACCGTGCATGATCTTGTGCAGTAGAACACAGCGATTAAATTCAAACTGTTTATTCAATGTTAGTAACTTGAGAGATTTTAAGTTTTCGTCAGTCGAAGTAGGACCGGGAAGTACTAATTTAATGCCCAGACGATACAAGGAATTAACGTTTTTCATGTGAACTTCGCTGCATCCACCCCAGACGGTAGAACTGTAGTCACAATGCGTTTTAATATGCGCATGGAAAAAGAGTTTACGGATATCAGTATTAACTATATGGCGTAGTTTTGTTAACAGGAACAGATTTTTTGGAGATTGTTTCGCATATAGAGTCAGTCTGCGGTTCCCAGCTTAATTGGTTGTCCACTATAACGCCTAATAAGCGATGCCTAGTTACTTGTTCTACAGGCTGGCTATCTAAGGAAGTGTTAAAGGTGGTAGGGGATGCTGGTGTTTCTGACGTGTAATAACTAACATGCTCTTTGTCCTTGGAATACTAATAATCATGTGATTATCACTGCACCAGCCTGCTACTTCATTAAGACTTTGTTGGAGTACCTTATTAATGGTTGCGATATCTTTATCAGATGTGTGTATGGTCGTGTCTTCTGCGAACAAATCGCAGTTTGCGTCTAAATGAGATATGCACAGTGGCAGATCATTAATAAATAGATTAAATAATAAGGGCCCTAGAATAGACCCCTATAGAACACCGCAAGTTACTAACCCGTCAGAGAAATATTTGCCATTTAGCAGTACTTTCTGTGTTCTGTCCCTGAAATAGGAAGATATAAAAGAGACAGTATTTGAGTCAATGTAATATAATGGTAGTTTGTTTTTAGTAGGATAGAGTGGTTGACAAGATTAAAAAAAATTTTCAGGTCAAGAAAGATTTACTTGATATTTTACTGTCATTTATGGCAGAGAGCCATTTATCAATTAACTGATTGAGGGCATTTTGGCACGAATGTAGAGGTCGAAATCCTGATTGTGCTGCATTTATCAGATGGTTTTGCTCCAGAAAGTTTAGAAGATGAGTATGGATATGTTTCTCGAGCGGTTTTGAAATACAAGATAATATGGAAATGGGTCTGTACTCGTTCAGGTTGCATAAATCTTTGCTTTTAGGAAGAGTGATTACCTTCGCTTTTTTTTTAGCTCGTCGGGAAAAACGTTATGTCAGATCGATAAATTATAAATAAAGGTGAGGGATTCGACCACATAGGGCAGAAATAGTTTTAAAATCTGACTATTAATACCATCTGTACCGCAAGATGATTTGTTTTTTTAAACTGGAAATAGATTTGCCTACATCTAGGACAGTCGTAAGCGGTACTAAAAATGGGCCGCAGTCTCTCTGTTGACTATGATGACGCAGTTGATAAGAGCAAGTGAAGTTTACAGGGTTAGGTGTATTTGACTTCGCCAGAGTTTGGGCAACAGTTATGAAGTGAGCGTTGAAGCTATCTGCAGTAAGATCGGGCGGAATATTAGGCGATCGTTTATTGTTACCTTTGGTGAAATTGTTTATTACTTGCCAGACTGAACGGATGTCTTTTTTTGCCGTCGGTAACAACTTGTTCTGCATTTTGCCTCTGTGCTTTACGAACTAGAGATTTGACATGGTTTCGCTGCTTCTTGTATTCAGCAAAGTTCTTGCCTCGTTTTAATTCATCTCTTACTTCCATCGCTTGTTTTATCTCACCAGAGAGCCATTTTGGCATAACATGATATTTGACGCTTTTGTTGCGCTTAGGCGCGTGTCTATCCAGAACAGCGAGAAACAGCTCGTACCAGCGTGAAAGGGCATCGTTAGGGTTTTTGCAGTTTTTTATATCATAAAATGGTACTAAAGATAGGTCAAATAAAAAAGCAGTTTGGTCGATTTAAAAAAAAAAAAACCATCTATACATTATGGTAGTGTGTCCTTTGATTGACTGTTTAGCTAACCTAAGAGAGAGAGAGAGAGAGAGAGAGAGAGAGAGAGAGAGAGAGAGAGAGAGAGAGAGAGAGAGAGAGAGAGAGAGAGAGAGAGAGAGAGAGAGAGAGAGAGAGAGAGAGAGATGATGATGATGATGAAACGTTTTTATTCAGGATAAAAAGTTTTAGGCATAGGAATGCCTATCTTTCAAACTGTCCTGCTACTCTACAGAGAGAGAGAGAGAGAGAGAGAGAGAGAGAGAGAGAGAGAGAGAGAGAGAGAGAGAGAGGGGGGGAAATAAATAGAGATGTTACGTTTAAGCCGGACGATAACCATCACGAAGGATAACTAGAACGAACGTACCATAAGCATAGACAGCAATCCAAACATCTCAAAGTGGCATAGATCCTCATGAGCCCGGAGGGCTTATAAGGATCTATGACTCTTGGAGATGTTTGGAATGTATGTCCATACTTATATGGTACAAGCTGGTTGTGCTCAGTGACTTCGCTCTCGTTCGTTGTTGGCAGTCGTTCGTTGGAAACGACACCTACCTAATGAGCAGTTACTCCACTACTTTTACAGCAGTACTATATAGGTATTTTAAACAGTATTATTATACATGATCGGTTTGCCTTACGATGCACTGTAGTATCCACCTTTAGAAATTTTCCAAAGTCTGCTGGGCGTTAATGTAATTAAGTCAGAGAACTGGTGTGTGATTTTGGACTTTACGTCTAAAAGCCGTAAGATACAAAATCACACACCTGCACACGTTTATTATTATTATTGTAATTGTTAGTCCGGAAAAGCGGACAGGTCGTCGTGACAACCGCGTCAGGTTAAAAATAAAACAAGGATGTTTTGTTTCGCCCTGTCTTTCATCCATTTTTTGGTTTCTGTATCCGTGTTTGATAATTACTCGTCAACAATGTGTGCAAAATAATACTTTCGTGCGCAATACGTCGTCTACACACCTGCTATGTACAGGTTGAGAAAGCATGGGCCATTATTTCATAGTGTATACTAATCAACCCATTCAGCCCTGACGCACTACAGCAAGAGATGGGTCGACCATGATAATTCAAGGGTAGTGCCAGATTAGCTTGGCGCCTGTCGGCGCCAAGCTAATCTGGTACTGCCCTTGAATTATCATGGTCGATCCACTCCTGCAACAGGTGCATAGTCGTTAGATGACGCCTCCAAAATTTGGGAAATACGTGCCCCGGGCTGAATGAGTTAAGACGTGTAGTTTGCTTACATATACCGCTGGCACTTGCTCGTGCTTTATAGCCTACGGTTTAAAAGAAACACGCGGATACAATTTCCAGTTCAAATTCCTTATCACATTTTTCCGACACAAATGAACAAGAAACAGAGGACCGATCGTGAGAACAAACAAAACAGCAAAAACAGCGCAACATTACACAAAAAAGCACCAAATTATATATTCAGCGGAAAATAAACGAGTATTATTGGAATTTGAATTTGCATAATTTCATTCACAGCATCCAAACAATTCAGAGTCTATTTTTAACTCATTCGAGACGCACTGCACTCGGATACGCGGATACACACCTCGAATGTGTTAACCCTTAACAGCCAGCTTCTGGAATATGTATCTTGTCACAGCCGGGATTTACAGTACTAAAACTAGTTTGTCAGGGTCAACCGGGTGGCGTGAAAACTGCAAATAAAAGCCAAACGAAGAATAAAGACGCTTAGGAAAGGCAAATAGGGCAAATTGTGTTGTAATTGTCCTTTCTAAGCGTCTTCCTTTTCTTCATTGGGATTTTTCCCCTTTTTTCTTCAGACGTACAAATACCACTGAACCCAGCAATAATAATAATAATAAGGAATATTTATAAGGCGCCTATACATGGAAAGATGAGAGATATATTCATGAGCTCACTTGGGTTCTGCGGTTATAGGGGCTGATGCAGCTCCATGCATATTACAATTAAGTGTTGTTTGCTCTGGTCCGGCAGTGAAGGAGTTAACCCTTTGGCCGCCAGTGAGCACGCCACGCATTTCGCGTCTGAAACGACTGCACACTGACCGATATTCGCGTGAGGAACACAGATGAAAATGAGACCAAAATAAGCTGAAAGACCATAGGACTAACAAGAGACATAAAATCCTTATGAGCCCCCGCGACTGCGGGGGCTCATGAGGATTTTATGTCTCCTTCCGTTGGGCAGCGTTCGCCTTGCCCCGGCAGTAAAAGTGTTAACAGCACAAAACAACGCTATATTGAAATCAGTGCATTTGCATCAACAGGAAATATTGGCAGCATCGTCACAGATCTTCACATCATCGTTGAAGAGCATGCCCGGGGGACAGGAAAAAAAGGCGGGGACGGAGAAGGCACACCGGATGAACGAGGAACAGTCCCGAGGGTCGCGGTAAAAACTGAACTGCTCCGGGCAGAAACTTGCTGTAATAAACAAAATATGAATAAATGTATTTATTTATGAATAAATGAATGAAGTGATGAATGAATGGATGACTGACTGACTGACTGGCTGGCTGACTGACTGACTGACTGACTGAATGAATGAATGAATGAATGAATGAATGAATGAATGAATGAATGAAAATAATGATAAACTTTTGAATTACATGAAGAAGAAGATAAATGAATAAACCTAAATAAAGAAATCTATCAAATTAAAAATAGTCAGATTTTCTTTCGAGTGTGTTCGTCGTGTTGCGTCAGAACCCCGTCAGACAAAAAGATTGTGGTTATTTTCAAAATGTTGTCATTTGTTTAGACCGATTGGTGCGCCACCAGTTGTATATAAGCTCATCAGGAGTTACTTCCCATTGCCCAACATTTCTTCATCTTGCAGTTTAGGCGTCTGTCAAAAAAAGGCGCAATGTATTAGCTGAGGGAGATGGACAAATGACAGTTCAAGGGTACTGCACTGACACAATGGTTTTGGCGCCTGTTGAACGTTTTTAATCGCCTACGAAATCTGTGCCGTATGTTAAAACATTCACTATTAACACCAGTTGGGTGATGGATTTGCCAGATTTGCTAGGCGCCTTAAAACTATCATAGCCTATCCAACTCCCAATTAAGTGTTATGAGTGAATGTTTTCACATAAAGCCACAGGTTTCATAAGACGCCTGGAAGAGTTGTCTGCCGCGCGAGGTTGTCTGTTGCTGACACGACTACTCATAAAAATAAAGACGGATTAACCCATATCATTCGAAATACACCAGTGTGTAAAATAAGTTTGACTAAAATAGTTCAAGGGTAGTGCCAGAATAGCTTGGCGCCTCTAGGCGCCAAGCTATTGTGGCACCACCCTTGAACTAAAGCCATTGGTCTATATCCTTATCTGTAAGTACTATTATGTAGCTTGCATATGGCAGTGTACAAATTTGAAGCTTTTAGCCTCAGTATGATATGGATTAACAACCCAAAAATGAGACAGGCTTTGAAAAAGATCTTTCCTGAAAAGGCACTACTATCATAACCTAGAAAACATGAAATGCAATACTTACGTAATGTTGGTACTGGCTGTGTGGTCGTTGTTGTTGATGTGGTCGTTGTTGTCGGTGTCGTCGTTGTTGTCGACGCGGTTGTTGTCGTTGTTGTTGTTGTTGGTGTGCTCGTTGTCGAAGGCGTCGTAGTTGTGGGGACGGTGGTCGTCGTAGTGGGTGTAGTTGTGGTTGTTGTAAGTGTTGTCGTAGTTGTAGGTGTGGTCGTTGTAGTTGGTACTGTCGCAGTCGTAGTGGATGTCGCCGTCGTTGTGAGTGTGGTAGTGGATGTTGTTGTTGTGGGAGTGGTGGTCGTCGTTGGAGTTGTCGTTGTAGTAGTGGGAGTGGTTGTTGTTGTTGTCATTGGTGTTGTAGTTGTTGTATGTGTGGTAGTCGTAAGTGTGCTCGTCGTGGTGGGCATTGCTGTTGTCGCTGATGTTGTCGTTGACGTCGATGTAGTTGTAGGTGTTGTTGCTCTTATGGTTATTGTTGTTGATGAAGAAAGGTTTGGTCTCTGAGATGTGTTGAACACTGGGGAAAAAAAGGAAAACAATTTGAGTACAGTTGGCTGCTTGACGGACTAGGTATCTACGCATCTTTTCCGCCGAACAATATTGTCAATAACAATCAAGGGGTTAATTTATCTTGGACTTATAACCCTTGACAGCAGTTAAAATAAACTTACCGCAGATTCCTTACTTCCATTTTTAAAAAAAGTTTCAGTTGCGGATGCAGTAAGCGACAATCATTTTGAGTAGGCATTTCGATCATTAAAGCCTTCTTTTTTTTGATTACTTTGAAATGCGTATTATTAATATAAAACATTCCGTGTATCGATCTTAAATGGAAAATCCAACAGGTTTATGGCTGGGGTCAGCTGCTTGGGGCTGGGTTTTAGTGAGTAAAAATAAACTAAAAACAGCCGACTCACATGGAAGCCCGAATACGTCTTTGATTTGTCTGATGAGGGGAAAGCGACCATTATTGCAGCCCTGTGAACTGAAGTCGTCGAGATCCAAAGTCCATATCATTACTCCCGCCAGGTTTTCAGTCATCGCGTATTCCGCCTGTAAAAGTGCACAAAGAACATATATCCACAAATACTATTCACCTTTTTAGGTGCGATACCTTGAAATTAATGTCATCGTTTATATTATAATATTGGGAACATTATGTATGTCGTGATCATGAATAAAGAACATTAAAAAAGAAGAGAAAAATACTAAACTACTTAAGACATATTACAAAGTACCCAATGCACAAAAAACCATCGGGCCGACGTAAGCCGCCCGGATGGTTAGCGTACGCCCGTGCGCGGGCCAACGGCAGCCGACGTCGGCTCGATGACCTTTTGCGCATTGGGTACAGTCTACTTGGCTAATATCAATTCGGGTATAAGTCCCCTCCCTCCCCCCCCCCCCCCCCAAAAAAAAAAAAAAAAAAAAAAAAATATATATATATATATATATATATATATATATATATATATATATATATATATATATATATATATATATATATATATATATATATATATATATATATATATATATTATAAGTTATTGGTCGGAGGGGTTCGCTACACGGACCTTTGTAGGCCTGACGGAGGTCAAAGAAATCATTGTACCCCGAAGGCCGAAGGCCTTCGGGGTACAATGATTTCTTTGACCTCCCGAAAGCCTACAAAGGTCCGTGTAGCAAACCCCTCCGACCAATAACGTATTTGTTTTCCTTCCTCCGTTTATTGTTTAGAAAAAATCCGGTTTATGAAGACGGCCGCCTCTGTGGCGGATAGGTGACACCATTGAATATACATGTTCTGCCGGGGGTTCCCAGTCTTTATGAGACAGAGTGTGACGTAGCATGATTCCGTCTGAAGCGCAAGTTTCGCGAGTAAAAAGCTAATCTTGGCTTCTGTACAGAATGATTTAAGCTGCAATGTCTACAAAAGTTCGTTAAAGTATGACAGTTACAGTGCTTCTTGACTGCTGTGTGATTCAGAAAAATTAAGAACTTTTTGATGAAGCGATCGGCATTTGACCACTGATGTGACAGCTTGTGCAAGTTAGCATGGTGCCTCGTGCTTTAGATTCAAGATGACTGAAGGGGATGCTTCGAGTGTGCAGCAGATTGTCGTTGTTATATCCTAAAGTGTCATGTGTGTTGGGATATCTGGGAAAAGGAATACCCCAAAAAAACCCGCTCGTTGTTAACAACAGGACTAGTGCTGAGATGGATTTTAAGGTAAGATTTTATTTTACAGCGTTGACATGATGTCAGATAGTCTTCGAAAATTCGTGAGATGTTTTTCTTCAGATAGTCCCGCATTGAGTGACGTGAAGAGAGAACTTTGCAATAGCGTATTTTGTGTATAGTGTTGCTGGGTGTGTATTTTCGTTTTAGTTTTTGAATTTGTTGCTCTGTGCTTTGGTGAAATTGTGGCATGTTGGTGGCTGAGCAGACGACAGTGTGTTGCCGGTTTGCAAGGATTGCTGTCTCTGATTGGTTAAAAACAAACTCGGAAGCTATTTTTGTTCCGTGGTTTCCCGAACTTTGAATGTGTCTCGGTGCATGGCGATGAGATGGATTTGGCGAAGGCTTTTGCTGTTTGCGCTGTGTAATTAGTGGTGAAATATTGTTTAAGTTGGCTCCTCACGTCGTAAAAAATAAGGCAGAGGATGTGTATTACGTCAAATAGGACTACTTTAGTGCTTTTTTCTCTGCTATTTTGTCGAACCGAGTTGCTGTCAAGACTCGAAAACGAGGTCCTAACGAAATGTAGGCCATTTTTCGCTACAGTGGTTTTTATATCACGGCCACATGGTACATTTTGTGCTAAAGTGACTGGTCGTGTGACGTAGGGAGGAAAACATATATATATATATATATATATATATATATATATATATATATATATATATATATATATATATATATATATATATATAAATAATAATAATAATATTTAGTTTTTTAAATCACCAAAAAATGTATGTGATAACACCACTTTTGAAAGGTCACGACAGCACCCTTTCAATGTACATTACTTCGCTTAAAACAAACCTCCAAATATAACAACAAGGTGATTTATTATATTCAAGTTTAAAAAATCCATTTACTACAAACTTACTATAAATGTCCACATGTTACAGATTCCATGGACACGACCTTAGTGCTTCAACAGATTAAAAAAACGTGCTGGCTGGTCTGTGATTTTGCACCTTACGGCTTCAAAACTCGCCAAAATATTAAACAGAAAAAAGGCAGGGGTGGGTAGGTGTGTGTGTGTGTGTGGGGGGGGGGGATTCAAAACATCCCCAAAAGAGACTTTGTTATAGGAATTATGGATCTGGGTGTGGGAGTGGGTTGGGGGTGGGAGAGTGGGGGCCCAGATCCCCTGGAACGCCTCCTCCCCCCCCCTCCCCCCGATCCGCCCCTTCGCATGTAGGTGTAGGGTATTTTTACCTTTGTTTTGAAACTTAGTGGCTCATCATAGCTCACCCACTCAAGAACAGACGTACTGTAGGCATATGGTACTCGGGAGTCGGGGATATCGTTCCTTAGCCAACCTTCGCTGAGTTTCTGACAGACCTGTGCAGAAGAGAAAGAACAAAATGTGAAGAAAATGTGAACTAAGATCAGTTGAAAAGGAACAAATATCGTTAATGGCATTCATGTTCCAATCAGTCGGAAATGGACTCTATATCCAACACGCAAAAGACCATCGAGCCGACGTCAACCCTCGCTGGATGGCTCGCGCACGACCGTGCGCGGGCCAACATCTGACGGCCCGAAGGCCTTTTGCGCATTGGGTAGGTCCTTTCGCTGCAACTGCTTGTGGTTTTGGAAATCACTGTAAATTCAACGTCAAAGGTCCCCAGCCGTCAGAGGAACTTGGATTCAAAGTGTTTTCAGCATGAGGCATGCGTCCTCACGAGCCCCGCAACTGCGGGGGCTCATGAGAATCAATGCATCTTGCAGATGGGTCGTTTACTCGTTAGTGAAGGAGTTTATTGCATTTGTAGGCATTTGCAACTTCCGCGTTTCTAGAAATGACATAATCATAGCTTAGTACCAGCGGTCTGCTTTCCTTGCTTCAAGTTCAGTACAGACAGTCACAGAGTATGAACGCTGGTTGTAGCAGTTCGTAAACATTGTACCTGCAGCAAAATGTCTCCCTTGGCATACACATAATGTCGGCCCGATGGTCTTTGTCCACTGGGAACACCTAAGGACACATCACTCAAAGGAGCGCTCCAAGCGATCATGAATATGAAAGCTCACCTATATATTTACGTTGAGTCCGTAATTATGTACCTAAAGGTGTTAGTCCGGAAGGTCCAAAATCACAGACCAGCACACATAGCCCTACGACTCAAAATCAGAGACTAGCGCACGCGTCATACCTCATAATAGGCCAGATACCCAGGGGCGTTGCTGTAGAGTCCCCGAGGTACACGCCAGCCGAAGGCGTCACCGATACTGTGCAGTTGACCAGAGGCAAGTTCCGCTACACGCCCATGCGCAGCGAGACCAGGAACCAGCTTGTCTCTCGGTGTCCCGTTCTGTAGCCACCCTTGCACGGCTTGGTGCTGAAAACGTGACATGTATAAGGACCTGCTTATTAATTAATTAATTAATTAATTAATTAATTGATTAATTAATTAATATATGTATGTATTGATTCATTAATTGATTGATTATTTATTTTTGTTTTTTGCTTCTTTGTTTGTTTGCTTATTTGTCTGTCTGTCTGTCTGTTTGTTTGTCTGCCTGTCTGTCTGCCTACCTGTCTGCCTGCCTGCCTGCTTGTCTATCTGTCTGACTGTCTGTCAGTCTTTGTGTCTGTCTATCTATCTATCTATCTGTCTATCTATCTATCTATCTATCTATCTATCTATCTATCTATCTATCTATCTATCTATCTATCTATCTATCTATCTATCTATCTATCTATCTATCTATCTATCTATCTATCTATCTATCTATCTATCTATCTATCTATCTATCTATCTATCTATCTATATGCCGTAGTCTTGCCGACCGTTGGGGCACCACTGATGACTTGGCAACCAGCTCCCTCCATTCCTCTCTGTTCTCTGCCATTCTTAGCGTATCGCCCACCCTCAGTCCTGTCCACTCTGAGATATTGTCCTCCCATCTTTTCCTCTGTCTTCCTCGCCTTCGTCCTCCTTGCACAGTACCTTGCAGGATTGTTTTGGCAAGCCCTGCTGAACGTGTGACATGCCCATACCACTTCAGTTTGCGTTTTGTTCATAATAGCTAATATGTCTTCATAGGGCCCGATGGCTTGCCTGATTCTGCTTCCCACTTTCTCGTTCGTGATGTGATCTCTGAATGAAATGCCAAGCAGCCTTCGAAAACATCTCATTTCAGTGGCTTGTATCCTCCTTTCAAGGTCTGCTGTGAGGGTCCATGACTCGCAGGAATACAAGAACACTGAGATGACTAAGGAGTACGATCTTGGAGGAGAGCGTGATGTTTCTGTCATTCCATATGGTCTTCAATCTTGTCAGTACTGTTGTTGTCTGCGCAATCCTGAACAGTATTTCTGGTTTTGATCCCTCATTTGTCACAATGGCTCCTAAGCATTTGAATTTATTAACGGTTTCCAGTTTTTGGCTTCCAATCATGACGTCAGTGCCAATGCCACTGGTGTTATTTGTCATCAGTTTGGTCTTCTCTGCACTGATTTCATCCCATACGCAATGGCTGTACTGTTCAGCTTTTCCACCAGCTGAGCTAGCTCCTTCTCTGTTCCTGCAAGGCCATCAATGTCGTCAGCAAAGCGCAAGTTCGTCATTGTTCTGCCTCCAATACTGACAGTTCCTTCATGATCTTTCAGAGCGTCTGCCATGATTCTTTCCAGGAAGATGTTGAAAAGAGTGGGTGAGAGCAAGCAGCCTTGTCTGACTCCGACTGTAGTCCTAAACTAGTTTCCTATTTTGCCGTTGAAGCAGACTGCGCTAGTGGTCTTGTTGTAAAGGTTTGATATGACTTTGATCAGGTCGGCATTGATGTTGTATAGCTTCACGGTGGACCAAGGGGCTGCATGCCACACCCTGTCAAACGCTTTCTTAAAATCCACAAAGACACGATACAGCTCTATCTATCGTACTGTAATGTACGTAGTCTCGGAGGACAACTAGTCATTTTAGGAATTTCGACGACAAAGCTAAATCTGTTCATTCTCAATGCGCAAAAGGCCATCGGCCGACGTTGGCCGCAGTTCCCCCGCGCACGGTTGTGCTCGGGTCAACGTCGGGCCGATGGTCTTTGCACACTGGGTATATTCTTGACTGACAGCGCGCGTCCCCATCCCAAAGCTCTCAGCCCCATTTCCCACCCCAAAGTTTTTCTGGTCACACATGCTTTACTCATTTTGCCCGCGACACACCACAGCAATATATGGCTCGACCATGATAGTTCAAGGGTGGTGGCAGAATAGCTTGGCGCTTATAGGCGCCAAACTATTCTGCCACCACCCTTGAACTATCATGGTCGTTCTGTCTTCTGAAATGTAATGCGGTCCTCAGAGGATAACTCTAAAATATGAGTATTTTGCAACTCGGGCACAATGAGTTAAAAAAAAAAAAACCCTGTAAAATGCAAATATCAACGTACATTATCATAAAAAAATGTGCATTCCAGCACCCTTGTATAAAGACAAATAAAATACAGCTGGGGCGCAAAATAACGGCCTCGTTACGCACCATACTGTTGCGTCCGATGTTTGGCTTGTTGGCATCTTCCGCTCTGATGTAGAGAGGGCTGTGGTGAGCCAGCTGTCCGCTCCACGTACCGAAGTAATCATACGTCATCAACAACACGAAATCCACTAGGCTGCACAAAATGCAGTTGTGTTAACAGCGGCGAAAACATTTGAGACAGACAAGCACACAGACAGACAGACAGACAGACAGACAGGCAGACAGACAGACAGACAGACAGACAAACCGACGGACAGCAGAATCCCGTACAGAACAGAACGGTGAACGGAACAGAAGTGAATGAAACAGAAATGAACCGACAGAAAGGAACAGAACAGAACTGAACCAAAGATAACCCAGAACGCAGGCAAACCGAACAGAACTGAACTGAACCAGGAACTGAACAGAATCCAGAACAAAAAGGTGACTGTCAGGCCTGTAAAGTAAAGAGCAAGTCAGTAGTACAACATGACACAATACATTCAGCTGTACGTGTCCTTTCTAAGCGTGTTTTAGAACAGCACAGAACTGAACATTATGTGGATACGTACAGACGAGGAACACAAATGAAAGAACGTTATTACAACACCTACCCACTAATCAGATCTGGCCGGTACACTGTTCCTACTTGGTCAGTGTTGCCACCTACAGCAGCAGTCAGGATCAGTCTGTTCTTGCCTGGAGATAACACCTCACTCTCGAATGCCATCCTCAGTCTCTGCCACGAAAGTAACCAACAGATAACGGAGCACAGAAAATCCCAACAAAGAAACACGCTTAGAAAAGGCAATTACAACAAAGTTGTGGTGTAATTGTCCTTACCCAGTGCGCAATGGCCATCGGGGGGACGTTGGCAGCCGATAGCCCGCGCACAGGTCGTGCGCGGGCCAACGGCGGCCGACGTTCCCCCGAGGGCCTTTTGCGCATTGGGTAAGCGTGTTTCTTTTTTTGTTTCGACATTTTTCTTTGCATACTACACGTCTTTTGGTCTGGATTTAAATGAGTGAGACAGTTTTCAAAGCTTCTCATAACTCCCTCCTCCTGGTTAAGAAATATTAAACAAAATCCTGAATCCTACTATATCTCTTAGCCATTTGGTTGTGGGTAGCCACTTTTTATGGCAATGATTGCTGCAGGAATCATTGCGACAAACATCGCTATTGATAGAAAAGGTTAACTCCCTAACTGCCAGTGCGCGCAGATGGTGTTTTTGAAAACATTTTAAATTAAACGTCAAAGATCTCCAGCCGTCAAAGTTAGATGGATACAAAGTGGTTTCAGCAAGTGGCATAGATTTTCATGCGCCCCTGCCCCTGCGGGGCTTATGAGGATCTATGCCTCTTGCAGTTGGATCGTGTTCATGTCTTCTCGGCACTGACCGGTCAGATGCAAACTCTCAGAGAGAATTGTAACATCGAACTGAAGGTGGCATACTACTACAGATGGCAGCTTACCTGCAGGAGAATTTGATGCATGACTCTGGTACTACCACCATCAGGCCACTGCCAGCTGACGTCCAGGCCATCAAAGCCGTACTGCCTCAGCAGCTGAATGCTGTTCTGGGCGAAGATGTCCATGGTGATGTTGCTCTGGGCCATTGTGGTGAACCGGCCTGTACCCTGGTTGTAGCCGCCCACTGACAGAAGGACCTTCAGATCTGGGTTGATGTCTTTCAGTTGAACCATCTCCCTGTAATACTCTGTGACAGAAGGGCACAAACGTAAGCGATCGAGTATAAACTAATTCTCATTCTTCGTATATTTGTTTTTGCTATATATAATGATCAACACGTTTCCTGACACTGAAGGCAGATTTGTTAATTCAGCGCTAAAACAAAAATCACATTCATTTCTCTAAAGAAGAACTGCGGGGGCTCATGAGGATTTATGCCTCTTGTATTGCATGACTGCTCGTTGTCTTCCGACAGTCATGGGGTCAATGTTAGATTCCAATACGCTTCCATTTATGTCTTCCTAATCTTCCTAAAGCCAACAAACAAACCATCAAACAAACAAAGAAACAAACAAAGAAACAAACAAAGAAACAAACAAAGAAATAACAAATAAAAAAAACGAGCACGACTCACCCGGATCAGTGAACTCAGTATGCATAAGTGAATTGCTGGTGGTGTCCACAAATGCATGTGCATAGATGATGTGTGTACACAACCAGGGATCTATATCCCGAGGACGCAGCTCGGCTATTGGTCCCTTTCTGTATTGCGACCAGTTGGCATAATAACACATGCATACCTTTGCAGCTACCAGGTGTGCCACAGCTGTAGTGACAAACACAGAACGAAAATATCAACCACAACATCCAAGAATACATAGGAAAGTGTCATTCCTTCAAAACGAGTATGGTAATATAATAATTGTGCTATGAATGCAAATACCGGCCCCGGTAGCTGGACTCGCAATCCAGGGAAAAAAGACGGGCTTGTTCCATAGCATGTCCGTTGAAAGGTCCTGGTAAATCAAAGTGGCACAGTTGCAGTGCGCCTGAATTGCTCAGTGTTCAGGTCGTACTCCATAGGTAATAGATTTCCATGTCCCCTATAACCCGCCCGTTAGGTCCATTATCACTTCGGTGCCGTGGACGTTAAACCCCGAACCAACCAACCAATATATATATTAAATATCTTCCATTTAGGCCTAAGTCAAAGATATATTTTATACGTACAGTAGTTTCCGATAAAACTAGGCATAATTCTGGGTTTTAATTTTTGTGTTTGCATATGTAGTTATTTTGAAAAATGAAATATCGCTACAGAGCAAACAAATTAACCCCATTTGACTGTTACTGACGATACTGTTTGGCGGAAAAGACGCGTAGTTACGCGTCTTTTCCACCAAACAGTATCGTCAGTAGCAGTCAAGGCCTTAGTAGTGCTTTAACAATGTTTGACCAAGAATTGTTGCAGATCACTTGTATGTGCTGTTACACTTAAACGTGTGACTGTGCAAGCCTACTATTTTTTAGTTTTGAGCCGAAGTTTAAACTCCCAGATCAGCAGATATATTTTCACGGGGGAGGAAAAAGTGGAACGTATATCAAATTAAAAACAATCCTTGGATAGTCACATCACAGGATTAGAAAACCGAGTTATGTCCTCTGTGAGCAAGGGCACCGAAGGTGGCGCAACTGAACTAGCTGTTAGGACTCATGAATTTCCACGCCTAATTAGTTACAAACCGCACAGGCCAGGTGCATCCTAGTCTGTGAGATCGGACCTTACATTCCCCAGGCTAATGTCCAAAATCACAACCCAGAAAAATAGCGTGCATGAGAAGTAAAAGGATGCTAAATAACAACTTACCCTGCAGCAGCAACAGGCAGCTGACTCTTAGCAAACATCTGATTAGTGGAGGCATTATCAGGCCCTTGAAGGGCAAGAAAGGAAACGGCTCGCCTCTGTAAAAAGAAGCAAATATTGGAATTATCTTAAATGACCCCGTGTGTGTCCCGTTTTGTGTGTATGTGTGTGTGTGTGTTTGTGCGTGCGCGCGTGCGTGCGTGCGTGTCGTGCACGCACGCACACGCACACACACTCACACACATACACGCACACGCACATGCACACGCACACACACACTATACACACACACACACACACAGCAAGAAGAGAGAGAGAGAGAGAGAGAGAGAGAGAGAGAGAGAGAGAGAGAGAGAGAGAGAGAGAGAGAGAGAGAGAGAGAGAGAGAGAGAGAGAGAGAGAGAGAGAGAGAGAGAGAGAGAGAGAGAGAGAGAGAGAGAGAGAGAGAGAGAGAGAGAGAGAGAGAGAGAGAGAGACTTTTCTCATGTCTAGAGAGAGAGAGATTTCAAACTGTTCTATTTGCTTTGCTGAATGAAGTCATTTGGAGTGCAAACACAACCCACTCAATTGAACCATAATATTTGTATCCGCTGCACGCCTTAGCAAGCATACATTATGCTGAATGCACCACTATCAGAGAATATACATGTTATCGGGTGCATGTTTAACGTACATGACCGTTTGAAGTGAAATAAAACAGCAAACCAGCGTGCTAATAAAAAATAAACAAAAATCAAAGAGCATTATATTGTTTTATTTATAAATAACTAACCGAGAAATGTTTTCATGAAATTATAAGCGACAAATGTGTAGCTCCAAGTTCGGTTCATGTGACAACAGAATTTGTAATAAAATCATTTGTTATAATTTTATCAGTTGTATTCTTAGTTCTGCTAGAAACGGTAGTATAGTAACTAGTTTACCCCTTGCATGAGTAAAAAAATTGTTCTTACCTTGTATCGATATATACTTCTTGAATGAGTTTGTCCCCCAAATGTTATCACCAACGTCGCTGTATTCGTTTCAGGAAGAACTGATACAATGTCAGACAGATGTGACCACTGGCAACCGATGTCAACCTTTAACACTCAAATGTACTGTTTCCATTGCCAGATCAGTAATCTTTTTCACATTTTCTAACCTTCGATGAAACTGAGAGATGAACAAGAGCACGCTATCTATATCCGGCACTGAAACTTTATTTTCAAACTATTTTCCGGACTGCACGTCGTACGCATCAGCACCAGAAACTTGTTGAGCAAGTTTAAAGTGAACGTCTCAGTGCGCAAAAAGGGCATCGGGCCGAAGTCGGCAGCGCTTGGCCCGCGCACTTGCCAACCGCGGCCGACTACGGCCCGATGACCTTTTGCGTAGAAGGGTAGGTCTGATAGATACTCTGTCCCCCACACAAATAACTATCCTCTCATGTTGGGGTTGTATTGACAGGCTTTGAGGGGTTAAGACACAATGCTTGGGTAGATCCTTTTCAATGAGATTTTGCGGCAAACATCACCCAGCCCATCCTTCGCGTGCGTGTTTTAGCAGCATCTTTTTCATAGAGACACGCAGCCTATTGATGCTCTGTTTACCCTAGGTGTCTTTCTTTCTCTCTGTACCCCTCTTTTTGTACTCCCATACCCAAATCGTTTATAATTTAAAACTGTGTGTTAAGCTATACATCTTCACTACGCTGAATTTATGAATCGTCTGAGCACTGTACACAAGCCACTACAGTAGGATGGAGTTACATACCATGATGTCTCGAGGTATTGCCTGATTAGCTTTGCCAAGCTGATCAGGCACTACCCTTGAATTATCACAACCCAAACGCCAAGCTAATCAGGCACTACTTAGAATTATCATAGTCGACCCGTCATAATCCAATCCGTTTGGCGCTGGGTGTGAAAGAACTGTCACACTTCAAGCTGCCGTTTGAGAATGGCCCATTTTTGGCGATCTGGATTATTTGCTGAAAAAAAAAAGTGATGAATGCTTGTAATTTCGCGGTCTTTTGTTATATTTGTACTTGCATTATTCCTCAAACCTCCTACCGTGCTTACGAGTGGGCTTAATCACTCCACGAGAAGGTTGCTGTAGTTTACGCACGTAAACGACCGACAGAATACCTTTCTATGTCCGTAGTGCCGAAAAATAAAAATAATAATAATAAAAAAATAACGAAATCATTTACTGCGCTGGTTGGGTGGAAATCGGATGTGTTCTTGTTACGACACATTATTAAGGCACTGAAGACGGCACGTCTCCAATGAGTTAATAGAAGAAAACCAACAACAAAAAACGAAATGGTGAAATTTTTTATATATGTATAATGCATCTACGCAGTCCATAAGCGTTTTTGTGTGAATATGGTATATTCGTATTTGTTGGTCTACTCACACACAACAAACCCGCTCAAACACACGCACACACTGAAAATCTCGCTGCGATATCCATTTCACATAATACAATCGTGTTTATTGCAAATACTCACAAACCAGATAGGTGAGGCTAGCGCTGGCAGAATTGTCAGTACTCAAACCAAGGGGAATCACAGCGCTGGACAGACAACAGTTAGATCCCCTGCCCCCGCCTATCAGGCACCCAATCGCCAGCCCACAGAGAAATACGCAGGTATAGAATAAGACAATCATTTCCATTCCTGATAAGAATGGATCAGGTCTCTTATATAACCCATGTCTTTCTCCGGAACTTAGGAAGTAGGCAGGAGAAACATACATACACAAACATGAAGGTGCGCTACTATATGTGGTCGGGTAAATACCCTGATTTCCCACAGTAGATGCACAGAACATTACACAACAATGTAACGATACAAATTTTGCCTCGAGTTATACATGATACTCACAAACCAGATAGGTGAGGCTAGCGCTGGCAGAATTGTCAGTACTCAAACCAAGGGAAATCAGGGTATTTACCCGACCACATATAGTAGCGCACCTTCATGTTTGTGTATGTATGTTTCTCCTGCCTACTTCCTAAGTTCCGGAGAAAGACATGGGTTATATAAGAGACCTGATCCATTCTTATCAGGAATGGAAATGATTGTCTTATTCTATACCTGCGTATTTCTCTGTGGGCTGGCGATTGGGTGCCTGATAGGCGGGGGCAGGGGATCTAACTATTGCAAATAGTATAACTGGAGAAATAGTTTATAATTAAAAAAAAACAACTTACATGAGGCTATTAAACTAACGAGAAACTATTTAAATTAATAAACTGCAAAACAGTCACTCATGACTTCTCCACCGTTAATTCCTTCACTGCTGAGAAAAAATGAACACGATTTAACTGCAAGAGACATAACCCTCAATAGCCCCCGCAGTCGTGGGGGCTCATGAAGATTTATGTCTCTTGTTAGTCCTATGTTCTTCGTGCCTATCTTTGATCCCATTTACTTCTGTTTCTTCACGCGAATGTCGGTCAGTGTTCAGTGGTTTCAGTCGCGAAATCCGCGTCCACTGGTGATTTCAGGCGTTTCTTTTCTTAGACTGTAAGCTTTAGGATCATTCAGCTTTTCATAGTACATACTCGCCGGTTTGTTCTACGTTCCAGGCAAGGGGTTACTCTACATTGTCTGAAACTGCAAGGGGTTGTTTTCTATGTTCTCTGAAGGAGGACCTTGTTCTATGTTCTCTGAAGGAGGGCCTTGTTCTATGTTCTCTGAAGGAGGGCCTTGTTCTTCTCTGAAACTGCATCCCCAGAGGGGACGGACATTTCTCTGTTTTCTGATACTGCATCCTTGCAGGGAGTGGGCTGAACATCCGTCTTTTCTGATACTGTATCGTCTGAGGGAGGGAGCTGTTCTATGTTTTCTGATACTGCATCCTCTGAAGGAGAAGGCTGAACATACGTGTTTGCTGATAATGCATCTTCTGAGTTAGGGACTTCCTCTGTGATCTCTGATACTGTAAACTCCGAGTGAATGAGTTGAAAATCAGTGTCTTCAGATACTGCTTCCTCTGAGGGGAGGTAATGTTCTATGTTCTCTGATACTGCATCCTCTAAGAGAGGGGGTTGACACTCTGCGTTCTCTGATACTGCATCCAATAAGGGAGGGGGGTGGACCTCTGTGTTCTCTGATACTGCATCTTCTAAGGGAAGGGGTTGGACAGCTGTATTCTCTGATCCTAGGGCGGTCCGTGGCGCAGTGGTTAAGGCGCCTGCCACCAATGCTAAAGGTGCGAGGTTCGATACCGGGTTCCGGCGTTGGACTGTTCTCCTCTGGTAAGTGTCACCGTTAATTCGGGCGGACCGTCGGGGGTTCTTTCTCCGGGTACTCCGGTTCTTCCACCCCCCCCCCCCCACCCCCCACACTTTGGTACCGGTCTCAGGCCACTTTACAAATTTCAAATACAAGCGATCAAAAATCTCAGCAACTTCAGTAGCTGAACTGGCCCTTTGTCTGTCTTGTACTGTGTTTGTCTTGTACTGTGTTTGTACTGTGTTTGTCTTAAATGGCGTAAATCCGTGTCTGTTTCGTGAGTGTGTGTGTTGGGTTTTAGGCGCGGCGCTTTGAGTCGATTTCCCCAAAATTGAGAAAAAGCGCCTATATAATAACGGTATTATTATTATTATTATTATTATTATTATTATTATTATTATTATTATTATTATTATCCTGCATCTTCTAGGGAAGGGGGTTGAACCTCTGTGTTCTCTGATACTGACACTTCTGAGGAAGGTGGTTGTTCTTTGTTCTCTGATACTGCATCTTCTAAGGGAGGGGTTTGAACATCTGTGTTCTTCAATACAACATCCTCAGAGAGAGCGGCTTGCTCTGTGTTCTCTAATACTGCATCCTCCGAGGAAGGGGGTTGTGCTGTGTTCTCTGAAACAGCATCTTCTAAGGAAGGGGCTTGTTCTATTTTTTTTGATGCCGCATCCTCTATGTTATCTGGGTTTGAGTCAGCCAACGAAGGTTGTTGTTCTGCGTTGTCCAGGACAGCGTTAGCTGATGAAGATGCTTGTTTTATATTTTCTAAAATATCATCGTCCGACATTAATGGGTGTTCTGTTTTTTCTACAGCGTCGTTTTCCAAAGAGGTGAATTCTTTTGTTTGTTCTTGCATTGCCTTCTCCGAGACAGGCAGTTGTTCTGTGTCATCTAAAAAAACACTATCAGAGGGAGGGTCTTGTTCTATGGTTTCTAAGAATTCGGCCAGTATATCATCCACTGTCTGTAACGTATCGCTGATGTTTTTATCCTCCGCAATAACATCATAGATATGCTCCTCCACATTTGTTTCGTCAGACGGCGCAAAAGGCTCAGTCCTTTCTGAAGCTGCGAAAATTGAAATCGTTTGAAATGTATGAGACCAACACAGCAAAAACAACAGGAACGATAACGACAACTACAACGATAACGACGAAAACGTAGACGTCTACAACGACAACAACGTAAATAAGCACTCCATTCCCCGTTACTGCAGCCTATACATACATACGTACACACAAACACACACACACACACACACACACACACATACATACATACATGCATGCATACACACATACACACATACATACATACATACATACATACATACATACATACATACATACATACATACATACATACATACATACATACACCTGTTTTTGAAGACCATCATTTAGGTGGCTTTAGTGACAGGTGATCTTTCATAAGTGTGGTCGCTGTAAACAGGCTCTACAGTATTCTATTGGACGTAAGTTTAAAGATTATCTTTGACACCATGATATATGAAAAGCTCGATGACAGCAGACAAACATATATACAGACATACAAATCGGCCCATTATAACACCACTCCCACGACTCATATGTCCCTAATGGTCAACATTTTTCAACAAAATCTTGATAAGGTTTTGAAAAGAAAAAAAGAAACACGACACACCAGCAAACGAGAATAAACGCAGACTGTCGTACTTACTTTTGAGTTGCGCTGGACTTTCGGGCGGGTGCGCCGGATTTTCTTTCGTCTTTTGTCCACGCTTTTTCGGATGATACTTTTTTTTCCGTCGTCTTCTAAACCTGAACATATATGGAGATAGATGTCAACATTTGTACGCCTATTGTTTTAACAGTTGATTGAAGACATTAATTCGTTAAAGAATAATCTGTTTCTTTAGTAACCACCTATTGTTGCAAGAAACAAATGGACTTAAAGGGCATGTACCCTCCTTACAGAGAAGTTTTGAAGGACAAAAACATCAAATCACCTGTCATTAAAGACCACCATTTAGGTGGCTACAGCCACTTAAATGAGAGTCTTTAATGACAGATGATCTCTCATAAGGGTGGTCGCTGTAAACAGGATTTGCTGTATTCTATTGGACGTAAGTTTAAAGATTATCTTTGAAACCATGATATACGAAAAGCTCGATGAAAGCGTTATCGGTATCCTGGCACATTACGCGTTAACCAAAATAGCTGTTGTGCACAAATGTATAACATTTTTTTTATCACTAACGGAGCTAAGCACAAGGGATTAATCGACCGAGAAAGCGTGTAAGAAAGTGTGTTCACCGCTGAGCCGCACATTTCACACATACATGATTATACTCACAATAAAACGATGAGGAGGAGGACTAGCATTAGCATCAGAAGCCCACCCACAATTCCGCCAACCACGGACGCAACAGGGAACGAATCTCCTGAGGCCACCTGTCTGGCACTGAGAGCCGACAGCCATGCGTCTGTTGCATTTTCTGCTGTTGAAAAAAAAAAAAAAAGGGTGGGGGGAGGGGGGTGGGGTGGGGGTGGGGACGGATGAAGTTCCTACCTGTGAAGGCAAAAGACAGTATGTCCATTTTTTTTGTTGCGAAGCAAGATTTTCATTATGCATTGCATTACAACGAAAATCTCGCTTTCACATAAACGGACTTATCGCCTTTTGCCTTCAAAAGGTAGAGCTATCTTTTACTTTTGCATTCATCTAGCACAAAACTATACGCCCGTCTTATCTCATTCTCAGGTTATGGCTCGACCATGATAGTTCAAGGGTGGTGGCAAAATAGCTTGGCGCGTATACCGGCTATATGTGCCCGAGGTACGAAATACCCACATTTTGGAGTTACTCTCTGAGGACAGCATTACAGTTCAGGAGACAGATCGGCCATGATAGTTCAAGGGTGGTGGTAGAATAGCAGAACTGTAATGCTGTCCTCAGAGAGTAACTCCAAAATGTAGGTGTTTCATACATCGGGCACAATGAGTTAAAGTGACAACATGTGTGTTATGAAATGTTTGCGGATTGGAGTACTTCTAGATTGAACATGTTAAACGGACCTTCCCAATGCCCAAAGGCCATTGGACCGACGTCGGCCGCCGTTGGCCCGCGCACGGCTGTGCGCGGTCCAACGGCGGCCGATGTCGGCCCGATGGCCTTTTGCGCATGAGGTTGCGTGAAAAGCAAAGTACTGTTGGCTGATTGCGTTGCGTCCCTCTCCTGGTTCGGTGCCAGCATCCTTGGCGGTATTTGTGGTATTCCTGTGTTTGGTGTCAAATCTTCACCGGACTCCGTATAATATGTGGTGTCATTCCCTGTTGATATACAAGGGATCATTTTTATTTCATGACAGTAAATCTATGCACTCCTTTGACACGTGACGCATACGGATACGCGGCAAAAAAGACGCTGCACGTCTCGAATGTGTTAACAAAATCAGAGACAGTGTAATATTATTATATATACATACAAAGGGAACAGTTACCTCCCTTCCTTTGTACTATCATATTGTTTGCAGTTACACCAAGACTTTGTATAACGAAAATTATGTTTGTCAAACCAAGCCTCCCCACATCAATAGTTGTGAAAGCGTTGTATAGCGTTGCCACCGGCAACGCCATACGACACTTCCGCAGTTATTGATGAGATGGGCCTTGACATGATTTAGCGAACATTACGTCTAAAAGCTCGGTGTCGTACAGTATTCGGTAGTATGGAAGAGAACTGTGCCCTCATCTCCCGTTTTCATCACCTGCGAAATATTTTTAATGTATATTTGCATCTTTTGTTTTACCCTTCGACTGGTAGTGGACGCGGATTTCGCTCCTGAAACCACTGGACACTAACCGACATTCGCGTGAACAACACAAATAAAATGGAACCAAACGTGGGCACAAAGAACACAGGACTAACAAGAGACATAAATCCTCATGAGACCCCGCGACTGCGGGGGCTCATGAGGATTTATGTCTCTTGCAGGTGGGTGGCGTTCGCCTTGCCCCAGCAGTTAAGGGGTTAAGGCCTGCCACTTTAGTCTGTCTGACCAGACTTTTTAACCCTTCCCGTCGTGAGATGGCCTTTGTTGCCTGTTCGACGTTAAACCCAATTAACTATCTAACCTGCCGAATCAAAGACGGCCCTGATGGTGTTGATGAGGGGGTTAGTGCCGTTGTTACAGCCCAGGGAGCTGAAATCGTCCAGAGCGACGGTCCATACCACGGCGCCACCGAGGCCTTGGGCAACCACGTACTCCGCCTGATCACACACGCGCACACGCACACACACACACACACACACACACACACACACACACACACACACACACACACACACACACACACACACACAACACACACACACACAAATTAAAAAAAAATAATAATAAAATTGGGCCCGGGGCGCAAAGCTATTCTGATACTGTCCTAAAACCATCGTTGTCGATCCATCTCACGTTGCGCTTTCATCAGATAGAAATACATGAACTTGACCATGTTTAGTGCGGGAAAATTTGAACACCACCCAGCTGCAAGAGTTGTTGATCTTCGCTTTGGGACATCTAGGGGTTTTGGTGTTGAATTAACGAAGACTGCAGAAGCAGTCTGCGTCAGCTGACACCCAACGGGTTAAAGTCAAGCGTGAAACAGAGATGGGTGGGGGGTGGGGTAGGGCGGGTGGGGTAGGGAGGGGAGTAGGAGAGAGGGGGAAGTGGTAGAGTGTATCTTACAATACAGCCATAACGTATTGACGCGCAAAGGAAATGCGACAGCATTCGAGCAATCAGAAAGACTGAAGTGTTTCTTATCATTGGAATGATCTCGGATTTCCTGTTGCGGTCGTTAGTATAGAAAGAAAAGGCCTTTAGAATTACCATGCATAATGGTGTTGAAATTTGACTTCAATCAGAGACAAACCTTGGATTCGAAGCTTAGAGAGTCGTCGTAAGAGACCCATTCCAGAGAAGACGCACTGTACGCATATGGCGAAGTAGAGTTAGGGACGCGTTCGCTCGTCCATGATTCTCCAGCCAAGTATCCACAAATCTGCAGAACGATTGTTTGCATTCATTAACTCATTTTGCCCCCGACAAACCACAGCAAGATATGGCTTGTTACCTGGTAGTCGTAGTCATAGTATGATACTATCACACCAGACGCACGTAGGTTTCTTGTAAAGAAACTTCACTCAGCTGCAACTCGTCACACGTGGCACAAGGTTGTAGACCACACTGGGGTAACAGTTTCAACAATATTTTATTCTCACGATGCGCTCTCAGCACAATGTGTCCACAAATGCATCCGGCCGGGCACACGTTGGTACACTGTCTCTCCACAATTCTGATACACTGTGTCTCCCATACAATGCACGCACATATTTTCAAACACCGTCTAGTTTTATACTATTACAGATTTCGATAACAATCCAGCAAATTCACTCAATACAGCCAATTAGAAAAGAAAACGTAACCAAAATGTTAATAATATTCATGAACAAGAACAGTCTAGATCAGACTACAAATTTCCGCTACCATCTAGGCACATTCGATAAAATGTTGCAAGATTTAACCTCAAGCTTTGACGTCATGTCTGAGGTTACTAGAATAATGGCGCCTTTTCCAGAACGTTATAGGTCAAACGAGGTCGGACTACAACAACAATGTAACGAAAAGACACACCATTTTAGCTACACAAACAAATGAATCGCAATTCTCCAAGAAAATGAATCCGACTAAAAAGGTACGTAAATCTTATCCAAAACTCAAATGAATATCGGATCTTTCCTATGATCAACATGCACATGCTCTCAAAAGAATAACACAACCACAACCGTAACATGGCTCGACCATGATAGTTCAAGTTAGTTAGTTAGTTAGTTATTTGGCTTTAACGCCGAGTAGGCGACTAAGGCCATCTCACGGCGGCATGATAGTTCAAGGGTGGTGGCAGAATAGCTTGGCGCATATAGACGCCAAGCTATTCTGCCACCACCCTTGAACTATCATGGCCGATCTGTCTTTTGAATTGTAATGCAGTCCTCAGAGGACACTCCAAAATGTGGGTATTTCGTACCTCGGGCACAATGCGGAGTTGACCTCTTGTCGATACCGCTCGGCGAAAAGACACATAACTACACGTCTTTATCGTCAAAAAGGCAACGACAGTGAACCCGTTAAAAGCACTGAAACTTTAACCCACAAAGCCCTGACACACTACGAGTATAACAAGATATAGATTGATTATGATGTTTTAAGTTTGGTGTCGGAATAGCTATAGGCGCCAAGCTATTCCGACACCATCCTTGAAATATCATGGTCGAGCTGTCTTCAGAACTGTGACGTAGACCTCAGAGAACATCTCCGAAAATGATATTAATAGAATTTCCCATATAGAGGTCTTTCATGACAGGTGATCTCTCTCATAAGGGTAGGTGCTCTCTCAGGCCAGTCTCTCATAGCAGGCTCCGCTGTTACATATATCTCTCGTGCTGGATGAGTACATATGATCGGCCAACAAACCTCGTAATAAGCCAGAAATGACGGGTTGCGAGTGTATCTTCCTGCAGTGGCTAGCTGCCCGGACTGGAAAGTGTCGCCTATGTTATGTAGGTCGCCACTGGACAATCGTGCAGGAATACCGAAGGTTGCAAATCCCGCAACAAGCTTGGACCTCGGTGCCCCGTTGACGATCCACGCTCGAACCGTTTTATCCTTTCAAATCCAGTAAATCAAAGATGAAGTAAAAGTATGCATATTACTTTCAAACATCGAATTTAAATAAAAGCAGAATAGTTACATTTAGTTGTACTTCAAATCAAAATGTGAATGTTCCAAATGAACCAGGTAATGGCTCAAGGCATAAGTCAATCGAATTTTTCAAATGGTAAAACAACTTTCAAAAATCTAATACGCATAATTAATGAGCTGAATACTTACATATTAGTTGCACTTCAAATCAAAATGTTCCAAATGAAGCACGCAATGGCTCAGCATATATGTCATTTTTAAAAAAGGAAAAATACGCTTACCTTTGTACACTCTTGGTGTACAAATTTACAAAACCCTATTACCATTTTATGTATGTGAGTGACTCAAAATAACATCTTCTTTATGATAGAAAACATACATTGTGACTTGGAAACAGAAGATATTTTACACAGTATTCTTTTTCTTTTGTTCAGAGCATATTTCAGCCAGACTGTTTTTAATCATGCGAGTGCTGGTCTGTGCTTTTGGACCTATGGCTTCCAGCCGTAAGGTTCAAAATCACAGACTCGCACTCATATGCAATTTCGGAAATTATCAGCCTTCCCCAGAATCTTGAAGAAAATGAACTTACCAAACTGAACAGGTCATTTTCAGGTACATTAGAATCTGTGCGAATGGCATACAGCGGACTGTGGTGACTTAGACGTGCGGCCGATATGTGAAACAGCTCGAACGTGTTCAGCAATATATAGTCCACGTACCTGTAGACAAGACCATTTGTCTTTTTTTCAGTCACGGAACACTTTTTCTCATTGGTCTGGCTCTATTCGATTTCCCCCTTGTCGTCCGTTCTCAAGGCAAGGTCCCTTGACATATGTTACCAAGGTAACATGTGATGAGTAGACTCCATTATTAAATGTTACGATGACAACGTTACTCTCTGAGAAAAGCGTTTCCCCCCAAATAAATCTTTGGCCAATCACATTTCTCGGTACAGTACAAGCATACCCTAATCATCATTCAGTCAAACCTATAAACAAATATATGCAAATAAATAAATAATTTAGGGGGCTACACAAAAAAATAACTATATGTAGGTGTTTTGTGATACCTCTGGTAACAGTTTCATACAAAACATACATTTATGATTGGATAAGTTGCGTAATATCAACGGCAGGAAAATTTATCTGAATCGAAGGGCCTATCTTGTACTGGCCGCATTTGAAATGGCGAAGAAAGAAAAAGTTGAATAAATTGAGGGGGTTACGCAACAAAATAACTACATGCACGCGCTGTGTTCGGCCTATATTATCAATTTCATACAAAAGAATGACTTAAAATGTGTTACATTAAAAAAAAATATCCGAGAGAGAAATTCCAGGAGAATGAAGTTCGCGCAAGGTTGTTGACTGATAATCTGAAGTATGGAAAATTACGTCCCATCAGATGTACAGTTTGGGGTCTTTTCAAAGATAAACTTCACGATACTACTCTCTACAGTTGAAGACAAAATCTTTGTATTACGAGTTAGGCTTTACCAGTATTCTTGTCGATTCTCGGGTTCGGTTAGGGGGGTCAATGTCGGACGTAAGAGTCTCCGGCTAAAGCTCTCGACTCCTACCTCCCACATTGACCCCCCCCCCCCCCCACTCCCCCTGGCCAGATCCTCGAGACGACAAGAACCACTACAACGCCTAACTCGTAATACAAATAATATTGTTTTCATCCCTACGTCACACGACCAATCCCTTTAATAGCGCAAACTGTACCATATGACCGAGCTACAAAAACCCCTGTAGCGACAAATGGCGGACTTCTTGTAGCCCTCTTTGTGACGCATCTTGGATGCGAGTATTGTTCTATAAAAGATCACCAAAAAGTTCTAAAGTAAAAAGTTACTTAGTGTTGTTCGAAACAACAGGCACACTACTGGAGACGGCAACGTCATGAACAATTTTAAATTACGCCATAAGTCTATTATGTATAATTGTATATTCCTTTGACGTCAGGTCGGAACTTTTTACAAAAATAGTGGAGGAATGAAAACAAATACGTTACTGGTAGCAGGGGTTTGCTGCACGGACCTTTGTAGGCCTGAGGGAGGTCAAAGGAACCATTGTACCCCTCAGGCCTTCGGCGTTCTGGATACAATGGTTCCTTTGACCTCCCTCAGGTCTACAAGTGTCCTTGTAGCAAACCCCTGCTACCAATAACTTATAGTATCAAGTGTCACGATTTATTGTCCGCAATGTTGGTATCAATTATTTTATATTCCTAATGCCTAATTAACCCGTTGACTGGCGGTGGACGCAAATTATTGTCTTTGAAAACAGGACAAATTCAACACCGAATAATCCCAAGAATCCAAGGAACGCAGATATAAATAGAGACAGCAAGAGGCAAAGAATCTCATGTGCTCTCGCATCTGCACGAAAGGGTTGAGGATTGGCAGGGTTCGATTGTTTACCAGCTGTGGAGGATGGGTTGGCCATGATGATTCAAGAGCAGTCTCAGATTAGCTTGGCTCTTTGCTCGTAGCACCTTAACTCATTCAACCCCACGCCCGTATTTCCTAAATTTTGGAGGCGTCATCTAAACGACTACGCACCTGTTGCAGGAGATGGATCGACCACGATAATTCAAGGGTAGTGCAAGATTAGCTTGACGCCTGTCGGCGCCAAGCTAATCTAACACTACCCTTGAATTATCATGGTCGATCCATCTCCTGCTGTTGTGCGTCAGGGCATAATGGGTTAATGATGGTCTTCTTAATACAGGTGAAACTGTTTGTCCTTCAAGGCTGACAGAGCACCTGTCTTGGTAATTGTTTTTCTTGCAAAAATGACTGCTCAAAGCAGTTTCTGCCGAAAAAAGGATATACTAGAATGAATGCCCGCAATATAACAAAAGACACTTACGGAGCAAGCGCCTTAGGAGAGTATCGAATCTCCGCTGAGTTGTCAGCGCTCACGGAAATGGCTAAGAGAAGTCTGCTGCTGTTCGTGGTGGCTCCTTCTGCGTCAAAGGCCGCCCGCATTCTCTTGAGAAAAAAAAAAAAGCACAACGAATGAGAAAAACAAACAGATTAATCCTTTCTGTTCACTTTCGTTTTAATTCGCATCCTTTCCTTCACGCTTTCCCAACACACTCAGCGGACGTTGGCCCGCGCACAACGACGTCGGTCCGATGACCTTGTGCGCAATGGGAAAACGAAACAACAATTTAGCCATCTTTTTGTGTTCTGGATTTCTTATGCAACTCTTTGCATACGGATGTCGACTTCAGACGCCACGAGACTACATCCCCATAGAACACTATCGGCGGAGAGATCAGCCCAGCCAAGTTTCGCTTGCAGTGCGTGTGCTCGGCTATTTTTAGCGCTGAATGTTTCTTTACAGGCCTTTACTTGGCATGTGCACCGGATCCAGAAATAAAATCTTAAAAACATTACGTAGTAAAATTTAGTTAGTTAGTTAGCTACTTTGGGTTCAACGCAGAGCAGGCGACTAAGGCCAGCTCTAGGCGTTACTTAGTAACAGAGTATGTTACGATTGTGGTTGTGTTGTCCTGTGAGAGCATACATGTGTTAATCGTAGGAAACGATCCCATTTTTATTTGAGCTATCATGGTTGTGATTCACGTACCTTTTCGGGGGAATTTTCTTTTATTCGCGCGTAGAGCGGAATTTGCTTTGTTATTTTGTTAGGTTTGTTCAGGAAGTCTCTAGCGAAGTTACACGGAGAAAAGCGGTCGATTTTTGTATTGCGCAGTTATAATAAGAATAGACTAACTAGAATGTTGGAGCAGAATCGCGCTCTGTCTAGAGACCTCGTGTGTGTAACATCAAAGCGTCGGCAACCTTTTGAATTTCGGTATCAGAGTAAGCCGCTCTCTTTGGTCACAAGTTGTTTACTGTGTAGCGTGAAGCGATCAGCCTTTTTCTTGTCTGTATTGAAATTTTGTGTAGTTTCTCGAAGTTTCCGACTGCCTACCATACTTTTGTGAGATGCCATTTTTACCAAGGATTTGGGGCTGAAGTGAGCAGCCAAATTTTTGTAGTGGTTTTCTAGAGGGTTCATGTTTTATCGATGTTTGTGAGTTTCAGTTGCGTAGATTATTTTGATTGGTTGAGTTGGTTGATTTTCCTAGATTACTCTAGAAATTAGTGCACTATAAAAGATTGGTGCTGGGGAAGCACGTTCATACATAGTCTTGCTTTGTCAGTTGTAGAGACACGCAGTTTATTGTAAGAGACGCTGTGTATGAGAAGTTTTGTGTCGCAGTGTGGACATTGCAGAAGAGACTTTGTATCAGTTTGTGCATTTGGAATTGCACTGTGTGGATATCGCATCGCTGAATTAAATATTGTTAGAACTGTTACTCCAGTATTGTCTACATCCTTAAGCCACGTGTGACGGATTGCAGCTGAATGAGGTTTAGTATTTGAAAAGAACCTTACGTGCGTGCGTCTGGTGTGTTTACATACTACGACTTCAACTCCACCACGTAACAGAGTACATAATACAAACAAGTTATTTAGCACGCAAAGTGTTAAAAATGAGACGTGCCGGCCAACCGAAGTCACTACGTTTAAGGTGATATGTATTAACAGCTTTACTCCAAGTTAACAAAATTATGTAACCGGTCTGTTTCGGATATTACAACTTTAAAAAAAATTGTGTGCTAGCTTGCGATTTTGGACATTACGGCCTTTGGCCGTAAGGTCCAAAATCATAGACTTGCACACACTGGACCAACACTGTTACTGCACACAGAACATAGACCGTTACCATGACAAACGTCTGATGCAGAGTTCTTGTACCGAGATCCGGCCACTGCCAAGCCACTTCCAATCCGTCCAGCCTGTGAGTCCGGAGCCAGGTGATGGTGTTCTGGGCGAGGGCGTCTATAGAGGTGTTGTTACGCGCCACGGTGAGGAAGGGCTGTACGACGTTCCGCGCGCCAAGAACCAGCAGGATCTTCAGGTCTGGGTTGACGGTTTTGAGGTTCACCAGGTCTGCGTACATCTCTGTAACGTACGTTTATTAACTCCTTCACTGAAGAGGAATACATGGACACCACGCTGCTGAAAGAGGTATAAATTCTCATGAGCCCCCCTCCCCCCCCCCCCCCGCAATTGTGGGGAGGGAGGGGGTTCATTAGAATCCATTCCTCTTGCTGAAACCACATTGAATTCATTGTTCATGGGACGGTTAGAGCTCTTTCGCGTTGCATTGACACAGATTTTAGACGTACAATGTACGCACAGTGGGCAATGAAAGTGGTAAGAGTATAATTACTGTATAGACACGCTTAAATAATTGTGTTTGATGTGCGTGTCCGTGCATGCGTGCGCGCATGTGTGTGTGTGTGTGCATGTGTGTGTGTGTGTGTGTGTGTGTGTGTGTGTGTGTGTGTGTGTGTGTGTGTGTGTGTGTGTGTGCCATGTTTGTGTATGTGTGAGTGAGTACGGTGAGCGTGCTTTATACTTGAAAAAATATTTTTAAAAACGAAACAAAGACTTGAAACTGATGGTCACAGCAATATAGACAGCTTTATATGTCTATGTAATATGTTAATCTGTTGGGTGTCGGTAACGGTTTTAGTCGCGATGATTCCTACAGGAATCATTTCGACTAAAATCGTTATCGATACCAAAAGCCTCAGCAATGTGTGTCACTACAGTAGAATCTCTTTTGGGCAACCACCTTTTCTCACAAAAGACAGGAAGACAGGTGCCCTCTGAAGAGAAGTCTTGTACATAAAAAATGTTCACCGATCACCAAAGACCATTATTTAGTTGGTCTTTAAGTCATGCGATCTCTCAGAAGGGTGGTCACTCAAAACAGATTTTATTAATAACAAAAACAGTAAATAAATAAATACATGAATAAATGAATAAATATTTAAATATTTAAAGAAATAAAACAAATAGAAGAAGAAGGATGAGTTAGGTGTCTAAAATGAGGATAATGCAGACAATTTTCAGCACCAGCGAAATAGTTCATGACATACATCGCTGCCAAGTATAAGAAGGCGATAAAACTCACGAATGTCGTTAAATTCCGCAGTGGCCACGGTATTCTGATCAGGACTAACATTAGCGTAGGCGAACAGTATGTGCGTGCAGAGGAACGGGTCGATGTCTTTGGGCAGCAGCTTTGCGATCTCACCCATACGCCACTGGGCCCAGTTAGTGTAGTAACACATCCTTACTCTCTCCGCCGATACATTCTGGTGAACTGCAGACGAATGAAAAGCATGATTTCGTTTTAAGAAACAGTAACAGACAATACGAAAGCGGTGTCTTTTGTGGTCGCGTTAATATATCATGCAGTTGTTTAAACGACAAATCTGCTGATGATGCTCATCACTCTCATTATCAGAAAAACAGTTTTCTCCATAATATTAACTCATTCGAGACCTGCCGCATCCTGATACGTGGCATAAAACTGCGTATTCGAAAACAGAATGTCTCAAATGTGTTAAGAATACGTACATTTAGTAAAATCAACTTCGCTTAACTCAGTTAGCCCTGACACACCACAGCAAGTTATGGATCGACCGTGATAGTTCAAGGGTGGTGCCAGAATAGTTCTGGCACCACCCTTGAACTATATATCGTGGTCGATCTGTCAGCTGGATTGAAATGCAGTCTTTAGAGGAGAAACTCCAAACCTGGGGGATTTTGACTTTGGGGCAAAATGTGTCATTGGTTAGGCGAATATGACGAAAGCTGGATATGTCAGACTGGTAATCATTCGGTGCTAGCTCATTCGATTCGCCTATCCGAATGCCTTCACGCCTCGAAATTGCTAAATGGTAAAAGGCTCTTGTACCTTGAACCAGCAGAAGCAATGCCATTCTGAGGTATATGTCGGCTCTCATCTTGTTGAAGCTGCTTAGGAAGGAAAAGGAGAAACTGAAAAACAGTAAAATCCACACCAAATAGGTGACTGCCAAACGTGTAAAATGCAGAGAATAACCCAAAGAAGAGAGAAGCACGCTTAGAAAAGACAATAACAACACAATGTATTGATATGTTTTCTTCTAAATATACAAAACAAGCAAATATACAATTCGCTACTTATCTCGTCAGTGCATGGAGAGAGTAAGTGACAACTCTACATGTACGTTTTCTTAACTCATTCAGATCCGACACACCACAGCAAGGTATGGATCGAGCATGATAGTTCAAGGGTGGTGCCAGAATAGCTTGGCGCCCATAGGCGCCAAGCTATTCTGGCACCACTCTTGAACTATCATGCTCGATCTATCTCTAGAATTGTAATACAGTCCTTCTTAGGGCAACTTCAAAAACTTAGGGATTTCGTTCCTGGGGTGGAATGTCTTAACAAATTTCTTTCTCCACGCACTAATAAGATAGGTAGCGAGTTGTATACTTGTTTGTTGTGATTTTTGTCTGCCGTATTGGCAGTTTCATAAAAACCGGTTGATCCACACTGGAGTCCGTATTTGTTTTTATTTTTACAAGATATATTGCATATAACTAGATAAAGAGAGATTTTGAATGAGTTCGTTAACCAGCATTGTACCTCTAAAACGTTTTGAAAGATAATTAAAAAAAAAAAAAAAAAAAAATATATATATATATATATATATATATATATATTTTATATATATATATATATATATATATATATATATATATATATATATATATATATATATATATAAATTTCCGGAATTAATATATATATATATATATATATATATATATATATATATATATATATATATATATAATATATATATATATATATATATATGTATAATATATATATATATATATATATATATATATATATATATATATATATATATATTAATTTCCGGAATTTATATATATATATATATATATATATATATATATATATATATATATATATATATTATTTTATATATTATTATTATATATATATTATTAATTTCCCGAATTGTTTTAAGAGTAAATCATATAATTCGTGAAATTTATATATAAAATCATGCGATTATTAATGAGAAGAATTTTTTTTTCGTAAAAAAAGATTGAATTGCTTTAAGATTAAACGATATAATTCGTGAAATTTATATATATATATATATATATATATATATATATATATATATATATATATATATATATATTTCACGAATTATATCGTTTAATTAATAACTATATATATAACTATATATATAACTATATATATATGCCCTAGGTTTGAAGATCAGACACTTTTCTGCATCACTTTTTCGGTGTCATTTGTAAAACATTTAACATAACTTTAATCTCTCTTTTACGAAAAAAAAACTTCCCATCAGTACCCGCATGATTTTTCATATATATTGATTGCTTAAGCCTGCTGTTTGTCCCGGACCTGGGGTAGGATTAATTCAAATTGTGACCTGTAAGCTCTAGGCATGAAAATCAGCAAGAAAATTGCAAAGTTGATTCTCTGATACCTCAAATGTTAGTACTACGATGAGTGACGTATAACATCGAGTCATCGTGGGCCTAATGATGCCATGACGTGAGGCTTGAAGTGACGTCATTTCGCTGCTCGTGCTATTATTCTTCTTCAGAATAGCTATGCTACGCCAGACCACAGAGCTTATGAATGGCGGGAATCGCCGTGTGTCCGTCTTTATTTCTGTGTGCCAGTGTGTGTGGATCAGAGGGTGGGTTAGAGTAGAAGGATATGGATTCCTGTCGCTACACGAGCCCACAGAGCGTACTAATGGCGGGAAGCGCTGTGTGTCCGTATTTATTTGTATGTGTGTTGATCAGTGGTTGGCTTAGAGAGGAGGGAATGGATCAGCATAATAAGCCTAACAATATGAACAACTCTGAATGTTCCTAAAAGATAAACGCATCTAAGCTCCAAACAATACTGTAGACTTTGGGATGAAATCCTCATCTTGTTTTTAAACCCGAAATGTTAATAAATTCTATTGTAACTGTCTTTTCTAAGCGCGGTTTTTTCGTTGTGTGGTTTTTCTCTGAAAGAACAGAACACTCATAACAAAATTAAACGAAGAAATACAAACGACCGGTAAAATGGTGTTACTGTGCATGTTTTACACTTCAGCCAGTCTCGACCACTGGTTCTGTTGAAAAATAAAAAATAATGTCTATCATTAAATCCTAGGCCATTCTGCTAGTCCACATGAATAAAAAAAAAAAGAACTTTCATCAACACCATTTAGAGTAAAGCCATAAAAACGTAGAGGATGAGGCCCTGGTTCTATTATGAAACAGTGCCTATTATGAAACACCATGCTCCCGGCGAAACGAAATACCTTTTCCAAATTCTGCCTGTGCAGTAATATAGAGCTACTTTAGTGAGCCTTATTTTCGGTACAAGAATGTCAGGCGTGATGAAAACGAAAACACGCCGAGAAAATGTTATTTTTTACCCGTCTGCTTCTAATTTTTCGCCATTTTGAAACACCTATATCAGCATTCAGTTTTGTGATTAAAAAAAAAAAAGCCACTCTTGTCATGAAGAGCAATCTTCGGAATCAGATAACCAGCGGCATTTGTTTGGTTCTCTGTTTGTTGTTTTGGAGGCAGGCATTTTCCTGGAGAGGTATCTTGTTCCTATTATGAAACGCAAAGAGCACCTAATATGAAACTTGTTCCATATTTAGAACAGTGTTTCATATAAGAGCAGTGTTTGTCAAGCGTATATAATAATAATAATAATAATAATACATAGTTTTTATATAGCGCCCTTCCCCACGAACAGCAAGTTCGGAGCGCTTTACAGCACATAAAAAACATTAAAAAAAGAGAAAAATTAGAACACATTCACTCTTTAAATAAACATCTGCTCGCACCATGTAGGCGCATTTCTAACACGAAACACACACACACACACACACACACACACACACACACACACACACACACACACACACACACACGCACACACACGCACACACACACACACACACACACAGCCTATCTACATGGGCTACCCACATACGAAACAACCAACATTTCCAGGCAGCACATCCAGACTAAGCTAATCTTGATATGCTACCAGGAAAAGATGGGTCTTCAAATTTGTTTTGAAGGTCATCAGGGTAGGGGAAAGACGGACATGCAGTGGAAGTGAGTTCCAGACGTGAGGGGCCTGATAACTGAAAGAACGGGCACCAGCAGTTTTTAGGCTGACTCTGGGCTGAACGATCAGTTTTTGTGAGCTTGAGCGTAGACTTCTGCTAGGATTATGTGATGCAAGGGAAGAAGACATATGCAGGAAGCGTATTGTCATAGTGTTTGTATGCCAAAGTGGCCAACTTGTACTCTATTCTCTGTTTGACAGGTAGCCAGTGGAGATATAACGGAAACCATCCAGCCAGTTTGTTCCAAATTAATCTGATGTTGATACTTTTTCTCAATACAGAGTATCCCACAACAGGATCATGTCACTTTCGTCAAGGTTACGGTCACAACGGCTACATTTACTGTGCATGCTGTGGTCCAGGCAATGTAAACACCGAAACTATGTGACCCAAATGGCAAATTGTGATATTTTGTGACGACGCAGTGTTGCATACTAGAATCTATGCACTGCCTTAAAGTCCAAGGACACAAGGGCCATATTGTTTTGTGTGCAGAATTGTGTGCTAGGCGATATCTCAATAAACGTTGGGCCTATTCAATCCAAATTTTAGATAATAGTATTTTACCATATTACACATCACCACCAATCTTCAATACGCCTCTACCTCAAGGTCACAGTCATAGTTCCCATATTTGTCTTGCAGATTATTGAGTAGAGTATACCTCTGAAACCGCTGTACTGATTTGCTCTGAATTTTTAGGAAATGATGGCTTACCATTATATGTGATGTCTTTAACAAAATGAATTCATGACCTGTAAGGGGAAGTACTCAAACCAAGGGGAATCACAGCGCTGGACAGACAACAGTTAGATCCCCTGCCCCCGCCTATCAGGCACCCAATCGCCAGCCCACAGAGAAATACGCAGGTATAGAATAAGACAATCATTTCCATTCCTAATAAGAATGGATCAGGTCTCTTATATAACCCATGTCTTTCTCCGGAACTTAGGAAGTAGGCAGGAGAAACATACATACACAAACATGAAGGTGCGCTACTATATGTGGTCGGGTAAATACCCTGATTTCCCACAGTAGATGCACAGAACATTACACAACAATGTAACGATACAAATTTTGCCTCGAGTTATACATGATACTCACAAACCAGATAGGTGAGGCTAGCGCTGGCAGAATTGTCAGTACTCAAACCAAGGGGAATCACAGCGCTGGACAGACAACAGTTAGATCCCCTGCCCCCGCCTATCAGGCACCCAATCGCCAGCCCACAGAGAAATACGCAGGTATAGAATAAGACAATCATTTCCATTCCTAATAAGAATGGATCAGGTCTCTTATATAACCCATGTCTTTCTCCGGAACTTAGGAAGTAGGCAGGAGAAACATACATACACAAACATGAAGGTGCGCTACTATATGTGGTCGGGTAAATACCCTGATTTCCCACAGTAGATGCACAGAACATTACACAACAATGTAACGATACAAATTTTGCCTCGAGTTATACATGATACTCACAAACCAGATAGGTGAGGCTAGCGCTGGCAGAATTGTCAGTACTCAAACCAAGGGGAATCACAGCGCTGGACAGACAACAGTTAGATCCCCTGCCCCCGCCTATCAGGCACCCAATCGCCAGCCCACAGAGAAATACGCAGGTATAGAATAAGACAATCATTTCCATTCCTAATAAGAATGGATCAGGTCTCTTATATAACCCATGTCTTTCTCCGGAACTTAGGAAGTAGGCAGGAGAAACATACATACACAAACATGAAGGTGCGCTACTATATGTGGTCGGGTAAATACCCTGATTTCCCACAGTAGATGCACAGAACATTACACAACAATGTAACGATACAAATTTTGCCTCGAGTTATACATGATACTCACAAACCAGATAGGTGAGGCTAGCGCTGGCAGAATTGTCAGTACTCAAACCAAGGGGAATCACAGCGCTGGACAGACAACAGTTAGATCCCCTGCCCCCGCCTATCAGGCACCCAATCGCCAGCCCACTGTGGGCTGGCGATTGGGTGCCTGATAGGCGGGGGCAGGGGATCTAACTGTTGTCTGTCCAGCGCTGTGATTCCCCTTGGTTTGAGTACTGACAATTCTGCCAGCGCTAGCCTCACCTATCTGGTTTGTGAGTATCATGTATAACTCGAGGCAAAATTTGTATCGTTACATTGTTGTGTAATGTTCTGTGCATCTACTGTGGGAAATCAGGGTATTTACCCGACCACATATAGTAGCGCACCTTCATGTTTGTGTATGTATGTTTCTCCTGCCTACTTCCTAAGTTCCGGAGAAAGACATGGGTTATATAAGAGACCTGATCCATTCTTATTAGGAATGGAAATGATTGTCTTATTCTATACCTGCGTATTTCTCTGTGGGCTGGCGATTGGGTGCCTGATAGGCGGGGGCAGGGGATCTAACTGTTGTCTGTCCAGCGCTGTGATTCCCCTTGGTTTGAGTACTGACAATTCTGCCAGCGCTAGCCTCACCTATCTGGTTTGTGAGTATCATGTATAACTCGAGGCAAAATTTGTATCGTTACATTGTTGTGTAATGTTCTGTGCATCTACTGTGGGAAATCAGGGTATTTACCCGACCACATATAGTAGCGCACCTTCATGTTTGTGTATGTATGTTTCTCCTGCCTACTTCCTAAGTTCCGGAGAAAGACATGGGTTATATAAGAGACCTGATCCATTCTTATTAGGAATGGAAATGATTGTCTTATTCTATACCTGCGTATTTCTCTGTGGGCTGGCGATTGGGTGCCTGATAGGCGGGGGCAGGGGATCTAACTGTTGTCTGTCCAGCGCTGTGATTCCCCTTGGTTTGAGTACTGACAATTCTGCCAGCGCTAGCCTCACCTATCTGGTTTGTGAGTATCATGTATAACTCGAGGCAAAATTTGTATCGTTACATTGTTGTGTAATGTTCTGTGCATCTACTGTGGGAAATCAGGGTATTTACCCGACCACATATAGTAGCGCACCTTCATGTTTGTGTATGTATGTTTCTCCTGCCTACTTCCTAAGTTCCGGAGAAAGACATGGGTTATATAAGAGACCTGATCCATTCTTATTAGGAATGGAAATGATTGTCTTATTCTATACCTGCGTATTTCTCTGTGGGCTGGCGATTGGGTGCCTGATAGGCGGGGGCAGGGGATCTAACTGTTGTCTGTCCAGCGCTGTAAGGGGAAGGCCGCAGAGGCCATATATGTGTGAGCCTTTGTGCAGGCAATATCTCTGAAACCACAGGCCCGATTTTTTCCATATTTTGCTTGATGATATTTTCACTTAACCCTTTCACAGCCGAGAAACTCTCAATATGATCCATCTGCAAGTCGCATAGATCCTCATGAGCCTCGCGCGATCGAGGGTGCGGGAGCTAATGGCGATTTTGCCTCTTGCTGACACAACTGACATATATTTATTTAACGGTTGGATTTACTTGGAACTGAAATGAAAAAGATTTCAGAGCAATATTTGCGTCCATTGGTAGTGTAGAGAATAAAACAGATATATCAAAACCAGGTTTATGTCGCTACATCACTTCAAGATGACGTGCGCAGTTGTTGGGAATGATTTCAGACAGACAAAATGGCGCATTACTGTCTGCGGGGAGGGGGTGGGGCTAAATAGTTGTTCTAAGAGCAAACCTTGTTGGCTTAGGTGTGACAGCAAATGCGATACAGTATAAATGTAGTCACCAATCGTCCATGCATTCGCTCTTCAGCCGTCGTGTGTGTATGCGTGCTGTTTGTATAAAGCAGTTTCTTAGGGACTATAACATTGACAGACTTTAAACTCGACACAAGTGTAGTTTACAAGAACAACTTTACCTACATATTTCACCTGTAGAAAAGGTCAAGGTCATCATAGGTCGATGTGTTTGTAAAGATTAGTCACTTTTCACACATACATTTTTAAAAAGTTAACTTTGGGCGCAAAAGTTTAAAAGTACGTAAGTATGCATTTTATACCACGAATATGACCTCTCTTTATGCATTTTATACCACGAATATGACCTCTCTTTAACTAGGTAGAGGGCAGTTAAAAAAAAAAAAAAACGTGCGAGAGATTCCGTAGACCTTTTCGTGGGAACTCTTCCTGTCGGCGGAGTCACAGTTGCTGAGAATGTGAAGAGGGTGAGTACCTACAAATGCTCCACTTGTTGATATGGAACGAGGCGTGCGTGGTGCTGGTGTTAGTGCGAGTGTGTGTGTGTGTGTGTGTGTGTGTGTGTGTGTGTGTGTGTGGTGTGTGTGTGTGTGTGTGTGTGTGTGGGGGGGGGGGGGGGGGTCGAGGGAAGGGGTCTAGAGGTCTGGAGACCTTTTCACCAATGCCGAAAAATCACACGACGGACCGTTTACAGCTTCCAAGAAGAGGCGCGGGAGGGGGTGTGTGTGTGTGTGGGGGGGGGGAGGGGGGTAGACTGAGGGGGGGAGGGGTAGGGAGTAGGGGGGTAGGGGGGGGGGGGAGTTTCCAAACTCCCCAAAATGAAAAATTACACATTAAAAATATCTTGGGAACCGTGCACCTTGAAACACCCCTCTGAATTTGCTTCTGAATATGTACATAAACCTGTGTCGATAATGCTAGCTTTTTATCAAGTTTTACTTCTGACGTGAAAAAACTAAATACAGTAGCTTTTATTTTCCCATACACAGAACATTTTCAACACACATGCTGACGATGCCTGCCCTTTGATCTTGGAAGAAGACTATACAATTAATATGCATAGACAGTGTAACCCCTAGCAAAACATATCTAATGGGGTCTTACTGCAAAGTTCACATACGAACTACCTGTAAAAGCAACAACCAAAAATAAAAAAGCCTTCTTACTTCCCGTGACCTTTGACCTTAACGAGATGATAACTTAGTAGAGCTGCAAACAAAAGTTGTCTCATCATTTTTTCTCTTTGGCAAGTTTTAAAATAAGATTATAACTAATTTCTTTAAAAAATCGCCCGTTTATTGACCTTTGTAACCTTGACCTTTAATGGAGGTCAGCACAAGTGACAATCAAAGCTATTGTCAAATAGGATCACTGTGCCAAATTAGAAGTCTGTGGTTCAGATAGTCTCTCAGAAATTCAAAATGATAAAATCTGTCACAATCGGATATACACAGATGGATGGATGGACCAGTAGTGGACCAGTGGCGGATGATTCATATTATTTAACTCACTTTCAATGTTAAATAAGCCTATAATGTGTGCTAACCATCTCTCATGCCTTAATTTTCCAACAAAATGTAAGTGCAACTTGTAAAAAGGACAAATTCACACTGTTTCATAACAGGAGACCTAGTGTTTTATATTACGCAAATGATGCCTAATATGAAACAACATGTCACTTTTTTCAAACTGGAACTGCTTCTACATCGATTCGAGTTTTGAAATTTGGCTTTGTCCTAAGATGCATCAATAATATCTCTATCAAACCTTGGTTTCGAATTGATTCTACCTTCCTTTGGACGGTGGCGTGAGACGTTTTTGCTTACGTGTTTCATACATAGGTCTCCTCCCCTACACATATCAGCGAGGCTGCTATACATTAACTCATTCAGCCAGAAGCACGTATTTCCCAAATTTTGGAGGCGTCATCTAACGACGATGCACCTGTTGCAGGAGATGGATCGACCATGATAATTCGAGGGTAGTGCCAGATTAGCTTGGCGCCGACAGGCGCCAAGCTAATCTGGCACTACCCTTGAATTACCATGGTCGACCCATCTCCTGCTGTAGTGCGTCAGGGCTGAATGGGTTAAATACGCAAACAGTAAAACAAAAATCATCGTCACTTACCAAAACTTTCACCACGTAAAAATGTCCTTGCATCAGTTGCTTGCACCAGTCACAGTAACCATATTCCACACGTTCCCAACTCCCCGTTGACAGCAGACTCCCATTGTAAAATGGCCGTGATACCGTGATTCCACATAAGGCATGTTTGTTATACAATGCATTTGATGACAAGCGGTAAGAAGAGACACACCCAAAGTCCCCAGAACGCAAAAGTTCATCGGGCTGACGTCGACCGCAGTGGACCCCCGCGCACAGCCGTGCGCGGGCCAACTATGGCTGACGACGGCCCGGTGATCTCTAGCTTACTGGGACATACCGTTTTTGCTTACTGCGCCGTCCGATACATTGATGGTCCTAGAGCTGCATCGCTGGGACTTTCAGCGCCAACTGACTCAAAGTGGAAGAATCGTGTTGCTGCTAGGCACTGCGTACAGATCTCAGGATATGTATCGAATATGATAGCTGCAGGAAAAAAAGCTATTTAAAAAAAACGACTAGCTCATGTGTAGGGTCTGATTCGCTTGGCGCCTAAAGGCGCCAAGCTAATTAGGCCAGACACATGAGCTAACATGATCGATTAATCTCCTGCAGCTAGCATCGAAAGTGAAAGGTTTAATTGGTGTGCAAACACCCCGTAGGCAACAGGGAAACCACAGAGATGACGCACAGATGCTGAGAGCATTGAACGCTTTTTATTTGCAACGGAGTACATTTTCTGCGTCCCAGTGAGGACACTACGTGCATCTTGTGACATTTGCGGCTTTCGTCAATACTTTGCTGAATCTGTTAAAAGTGAAGTAATCTGACATTTTCACAGCATCTAACAAAGCCAGCCTAGCAGCCAAACTACTAATCTGGTTACGCCAATGAAGCAAAAGAAATTAACCATTCAAACAAATAATTTTGAAAAAAAGCTTCGACTACACAGCCCGACAAGCAATATTGTAAATATTTCTAGAAGTGCCGCATCCGCTTCATGCCGCGTGTCCGAACGGCAGCCGTCTCAAATGTATTACTCAAATCATGCGATATGTGCCGCCTACGGATACGCGGCATAAGATGCGTATCCGGAGGCGGCACGTCTCGAATGAGTTAAACAATAGGAAATGTAATACTAATTTCACATTGTTATACTGGTATGAAATACTTTGTTATAATATAATAATATGTCAGCTACATGCACATATACTTACATTAAATATTGCATACCAACAATACATAATACCAGTGAGTGTGTTAACTGATTCGAGACGTGGGCCACATCCGGATACGCGTCTCGAATTAGTTTACTAGATCACACCTCATAGTTGTCGCACAGTTTGCGTGGGAAAATATTACATATATAACTATACTTTCTGGACCGCTTTAGAAGATGGATCAGCCATTTAATTTCAAAAGTAGTGTCAGAGCAGTTTGGCGCCTTCCTCAGACACTACCCTTCAACTCATCATGGTCAGTCCATCTCCCGCTGTGGTATGCTAATGGCGAATGCGTAAAAATGGATACAAGAAATGTAAACAAATAAAAGTACAGCACAACCCTTTTTTTTAAGTGGCCACCCTTATGAGAGATTACCTGCAAATAAAGACCATCGTTTAGTCGGCTGTAGCCACCTAAATGATAATCTTTAATGGCATGGTGACATATTTTGTCCACCAAGACTTCTCTTTGACAGAGATCCTGTCTTTTCAGACCACGTTTGTCTAGGCAAAACAGCTTGTCGCCCAAAACAGGCTCTACTGTAATACTGTGCCCCTAGCAGCAACATCAGACACCCAGTGACAGTCAGCTTATGCCTTGGATTAGCAGTAAACTAATACCGCGAAGGAGTATAATATAGATATGTTCTCTTTTTCATTTCAACAATGCGCACACGACCCGGTGTAGTACTCATGATATATGTCAGCAGTGTCGTAAATGCATTCCATTTTTGCAAGGTCGCATGACTGTGTGAGATGGAATGACCGACAGGGGTAGCTCAGGGGTACTGCCTGGTCATATCGGTGGAGATGAAAAGATAATTAGAATATACCTTGAAGCGATCGCGGTCGCTCCATCTCCTGCGTCTTGTGCGCAACGTTTTACACAAGGCGTATGTGATGGCTGTCTACTAGCTGTCGGAGATGGATAAGGCATGTTAGTTCAAGGGTAGTGTCAGATTAGCTTGGCGACTTTCAAGGCGCCAAGCTAATTTGGCAATACCCTTGAACAAGCCCATCCTGGTAGACCAACTGCAGTGTGCGGCGTAAGTGGTGAATGTGTTCACTAACTCCACAATCTGCTGGTCATGGATGGGCCATGACGGATCAAGGGTAGTGCCAGATTACCTTGGCGTCTTCCAAGACGCCAAGCTGACCCGGCACCACCCTTGAACTAGCCTATCCTAAATATATCCACCTCCAACTGTAATACATACGTCTTAACGAGTGAGTGTATTCAAGAGATTCACAGTCTCCTGGTCATGCTGTAGCCATGATAGTTCAAGGGTGGCGCCAGGTGGGTTAGTTTGATAGTAATCTGGCACCAGCCTTGACCTAGGCAGTCATGGTCGATCGACCCATCCACAAACTGTAGCGTACGTCATAACCGGTGAATGGATTGACCCACTGTGCAAAAGACATCGGCCCGACGTCGGCCGCCGTTGGCCCGCGCACGGCTGTGCGCGGGCCAACGGCGGCCGACATCGGCCCGATGGCCTTTAGCGCATTGGGAAATGACTTCACAGTCTGCTGGTCATGATTTCCACCCCTTTCATTTCGTACAGTGGCTCTTCTCCAAGCTCAATGGTCTGCTCCATGTATTCGTTGTGCACCATTTCGTAATCCGGCTCGGGAACCACGCTGCTTCTCTTGGCACTCTTTGTACTGCCTGCGGGGACAATTGGGACTCGGCTAAAGAGTTCCGCTCCTTGGATGATGAAGCTCTCCGGTTGTGGAGAGTCCGTTTGTTGCGGTGCCTGCGGGCTGTCTGAGGTTTCGTAGAGGACTTGCTTTTCTGTAATACGACAGGTGAATGTATTATTGTGATGTGTACGGAAGTGCGGTTTTGGACATACGGCTGAAATCAGTCTACGTACGAAGAAAACAAAACAAAACAAAAAAATCGACAAACGTAAACAATGATGTCATAAGAGTACCAGAAAGCGTTTACCAAAATGTGATTAAGCTAGTCGCATCCTAGCCTCATGAAATTAAGACTTTCCCCTGGTCGAACCGGTGTATTCCAGTCTTGGAATTAACTCATTCAGCCCGACGCAGGTATTTCCCAAATTTTGGAAAGGTCATCTAACGACTATGCACCTGTTGCAGGAGATGGATCGACCATGATAATTCAAGGGTAGTGCCAGATTAGCTTGGCGCCAAGCTAATCTGGCACTACCCTTGAATTATCATGGTCGATCCATCTCCTGCTGTAGTGCGTCAGGGCTGAATGGGTTCATTCCTTCCCTGCCACTCCACGTACACTGTACGTACATTTTTTGTTCTGAAATATATATTCAACGACCAAAACCCAACACCGTCCAAGAAAGATGGATACAACTTTGCCTCAGCAAGAGGCATAGATCCTCATGAGCCCCCGCATTCGCGGGGGCTCATGAGGATCTATGCCTCTTGCAGTTGGATCGTGCTCACCTTTTTCTCGGTAGGGGTTAAACATCCACAAACAAAGGGAGCAAAATGCACGTGGAACTGTCTCTTTCCGATAACATGTGTCACAGTTGTTGCTGTGTGTTTGCAGCAGTTAACTGGCTGTGTGTGTGCATGTCTGTTAGCCCCCTCCCCCCTCTACTCTTCCCCCCCCCCCCGCCCCCCTGAAAGAAAAAAAAAGTCATCTCATTGGCCCACGTCGGCCTGAGTTGGACTGTGCACGATGACATTTAGATCATCAAGATCACCAAGATATTACCTGAGCCTTGAGGCTGGTAGTCCTCGGCATCTTGGACCAGGGTCTGCGGTGACTCCGATCTGCCGCTGTCCCAGTACAGATCCCTCAGGGCACGAGCTTTCTTTTTCTCCCAGTATCCTCGAGGCATTTTGACTTTACCCTTCCCCCGCATGATCCTCGGGAACCATTTCTTCCTATTAGAGGAAAATCAGCACTCAGATCAACATACGCATTTCAACCCCTTCTCTGCCGCTGTACATACATTGTGGTTTTGAAATCATTACTCATTCAACGATCAGAAGGCCAAACCGTCCAAGTAACACGGATACAAATTGGTCTCAGCAAGAGGAATAGACCCTCATGAGCCCCCGCAGTCGCGAGGGCTCATGAGGATCTGTGTCTCTTGCAGTTGCATAGTGCTCACTTTTTCTCTGTTTATCTGTCGTTCTGTCTCAATAACGCACATACATTTTAAAGAAATAGTTACGGTTCCGTCGAGTCAAATATATTGCGCCCGGTCCAAGTTCACCTTTACTCATGGGAGACGTGCCGAATACTGATACAGTCGCTTAGCTATAAACGGCACGTCTCGATTGAGTAAAAGTCTCAACAAACAACAATAATATTATAAAAGCGCGCGCGCGCGCGCGCGCACACACACACACACACACACACACACACACACACACACACACACACACACACACACACACACACACACACACACACACACACAGACCAACGACAACAACAATAGCAAAAGTAACAGGGTGGGCAAACTAGTACGACGTGATATCTGTCAGTGAAGCCAACATCCGGGTTATCAAATGTCTGACGCGCCGCCTGACAAGCACGCAATGGCTGTGTGAGAGGAATAATGGATAATGATGGTAACAATTAAAAAAAAATAATAAAATATATATTTTAAAAAAAAATAGTTTACAGGGCCCCTGATCTTTTAAACCTTCCGCCGACCTATTAAAATGCGCGCGCAGTCCCGATGAGTCATTTAAAACCTAGCCGTCAGTGTTAAAGCAAAGCGCCGCCTGCTCTGCGACAAAGCCGAAGGTACACCTTCGGGATCCGACGCCTTTTAAAGACCAACATATGCCACACAACATCTAATAAAGACAGGACAAAATAGATACATTATGGATAGTAAATTACTTCACAGTTACCTCTCTCACACACACTCGCATACACTGGCACACATGCACACATAATTTATGTGCAGAGAACAGTGAGCTGTCATGGGTTTTTAGAGCTGCTGGACGGATCTTGATAGTTTGAGGGTTACGCCAGATTAGTTTGGCGCCTCCGAAGAAGGCGCAAAGCTAATCTCGTGTAACCCTCAAACTGTCATGGTTCATTCTTCTCCCGCTGTAGTGCTTTTCTTTCGTGTGTGAGCACGAATGAGTTGAAAGTGATCAAAACATTAACCCTTATAGGAATCATCGCGACAAAAACCGCTACCAACACACAGAGGGTTAACGACAATACAAATTGTGCATACCAGACAAATCCAAGGATGATCATAGCGCAGATAAGAACGACGAAAAAGATGGCCAGAGCACCTGACACCGCCATCGGCGCCACTGTGTAGTAGTAGCCACCCATCTCTTACTCCTGTTCAGCCTCTCCAACTTGAAAGGACGAAACGTGATGAAGATAGTTGTAAGTTGCTTGAGAAGAACTAAAATGACTGTCCGATCCGTGTAGACAACTCCACTTCTTCTCGAGAGGACAGACTATTTGCAGATATTGTGCATCTTCTTGAAAAAAAATTGAGATAACTGTCTGATCCGGGTAGCTAACTCCTGTTCAATTCCTCGAATCGACAGACTAGGTGCAGATATGTGGAAGTGAGAAGACTGTCTGATCCGGATAGACAATCTTTTAGTCAGAAATACATTTATCACTGTAAGCAGTAGTTGACCTGGATTTTGGAGCGAAGTTGTTCAGACTTTTGTAAGGCACACACGCAGCCCTACTGCGGCATCTCCAACAGCTTCATGAAATGAAACCAAAAACGTTTTGTGACGTGCGCACAACTATATTTGCAGTTGTGTGTTAATCTGTGATTGCGAACCTTACGGCTAGAGTCGTAAGATCCAAAATCACTTGTCAGCACAACTTTTGTCAACTGCGGCAGCGCGATTACGGAACTGCGCAAAGATGGTCACCAGTCATTAATCATTAGGTGGATACAGTCACGAAATGGCTGGCTTTTAACGCCCGCCTTCACTGCCCAGAAAACGTGAACGCGATCTAACCGCAAGAGGCAAAGATCCTCATGAGCCCCCGCTGTCGCGGGGGCTCATGAGGATCTATGCCTCATGCTGAGACCACGTTGTGTCCATGTTTTTGGACAGTTGTGGCTTTTGGTCAAACAGTGAACACATAATTATTTCAGAAACAAACTATACGTCTGTTGGCAGGGAAGGAGGAAAGTGAACCTTTTTTCCCTTCAAGACTTTTCTTGAAAGAGCACCTGTCTTTTAAGACCAGTTCTCTCTTGCAGAAAAAAAGAAAGAAAAAGAGAAAAAGGTGGTTGCTCAAACCAGGCTTTGCTGTACTACACTATTGTCCGAGCTCACTGACCACAAAGTGTTACTCCGATCCGGAATTTCCTTCGAGGGAAATTTTCACTGTTCATTGAAATCTTGAAAGACACATATACTTCTCTTCTGTGTTCATCATAACTGTACACCTCAACACTAGTACTGTGCCTTCGTTTCACCACTCCACATGAAACTCACGAAGCGGACGTGTCTGATTTAGACACTGTGTGTAGGCCTACGCAAAATTTGACTTCTTCTCCCACCGGGTTTTATCTTACCTTCCATCTTGGCGACAGGACGTCCTCGATGTAACCTTCAAATCTCGACACTACTCCAATGGGAGATAATTCGATCATGATAGTTCAAGTGGAGTGCCAGAAGACAGCCTCCCGAATTTCACCCGGGTACTCGGCCCAAAGGCTTAACTCATTCGAGACGTGCAACATATGGATACGCGGCGAAAAGCCGCGTATCCGTATGATGCGGCACTTCTAAAATGAGTTAATAAGGAACCTAGAATTCGTTTCTGGTCTCAATATTTTATTTCCTAAGCTTTTCAAAGACTCAGGAGATACAGAGTTTTTGCATCTAATAAACTGCGATAGCTATTAATTTTTCAGTTGGGTATGACATTTTGACATAATTTAAATTGATCCAAAACAACTGTTTATTGTGTCTAATCGAAAGAAATGATTGGCATGGCATGTCGCGGACGGGCAAGCAACCAGTCAGGCACATGTCCAGAGCATGAACATTTATGACTGACCCATTCCCCGAGGTGGGCTTAGGGAAGTAAAAGAAGGTTTCAGTTGTTCCGGTTGGATGGTTTCAATACAGCATTATTGTGAGGTCAGCCTGTGGATACCTCGCACTTGGTAGTGAAATTAAGCTCTTAGACATCGTGCCCCCTGTTCCACATTTATGTATCGTATTGCTTACTGCGTCCGGGTTGATTTCTATTCAGGCGGGTGCTAGTTGAGGACACAATGCTTTAGCTTGGGTTAGAATAGGAGTGACTGTACAGACAAACGGATACAAGCAAGCGCAACACATGCAAACACGTGTACACACACATACACACACACACACACACTCAGGCACGCACGCACGCCCAAGCACACACACACACACACACACACACACACACACACACACACACACACACACATATATATATATATATATATATATATATATATATATATATATATATATATATATATATATATAATAATAATAATAATTACGGTATTTATAATGCGCTTATCTTATAATAATTATAACTCTAAGCGCACACTCACAACTCGCGCACGCATGCGCACGCTTTAGACAATGACTCACGTACCACAAACAGTGAAATACATTACGACGGTCAGCTTGGGGTGGGGAGTGCGGTGATATAGTGCTAAAACTGTTGAAAGAGGTGAGTTTTGAGGGCGGACTGGAAGGAGGAGAGAGAGTGTTTCTGACGGAGAGAGAGTGGGAGAGTGTTCCAGATGGATGGACCGTAGACGGAGAAGGAGCGGGGACCGAAAGTGTTAAGTTTGGTGCGAGGGATGTGGAGGCGGAGAGGGTCGGAGGCAGAGCGGAGGGAGCGGGAAGGTGCGTAGGGGTGAAGTAAGTTGGAGAGATAGGCAGGAGCGCAGTTGTTCAGGGATTTGTAGCAGAGAGACAGAACTTTGTATTGGATGCGTTGGGGGATGGGGAGCCAGTGAAGGAGTTTGAGCAGGGGTGTGATGTGGTCGGATTTTTTCTTTCTGAGGACGAGGCGGGCAGCATTGTTCTGGACGCGTTGGAGAGTGAAGATGGTGGATTGAGGGAGACCGGAAAGGAGAGAGTTGCAATAGTCGATGCGAGATAAGATGAGAGAGACAGCAAGTTTGGTGGCAGCTTCGGTAGTGAGGTATTTTCTGATCTGACTGATGCGGCGAAGGTGGAAATAGCATGCCTGGGTCGTGGCGGAGACGAAGTTGGTCATGGACAGAGAGGAATCGAGGATGACGCCGAGGTTCTTGGCCGAGTCAGAGAGGGAGATGGGGGTGCTATCGAGTTGAAGGTGGAGAGAGGGAGGGAGCTGGGAGAGTTTTTGGCGAGTGCCTACCAGCATGGCTTCCGTTTTGTTGTCGTTCAGTTTCAGCTTGTTTGCTGTCATCCAGTTTTTCACGTCTTTGTAGCAGTCAGCCGTGCGAGTCAGTAGTGACTGAGTGTTGTCGAGTTTGTCTTTGTCTAGCAGTTGTGAGTCGTCAGCGTAGAGGTGGTGGTGTATGCGGTGAGACTGGATGATGTTGGACAGAGGAGAGGTGTAGAGTGTGAAAAGGACCGGGCCCAGGACGGATCCCTGTGGAACTCCGCAGGAGAGCGTTACCGGGTTGGAAGAGACGCCGTTGATGGTGACGGACTGCTGTCTGTCAGAGAGGTAGGAGAGAAACCAGGAGTGAGCAGAGTCAGTGATGCCGAAGGAGTGGTGGAGTCGGTGGAGGAGGATAGAGTGGTCTATAGTGTCAAAGGCGGCAGAGAGATCGAGTAGTGTAAGAAGGGAGATGTTGCCAGAGTCAGTGGAGAGAAGCAGCTCGTTTAAGATATATACACGCACAAACACGCACGCGCGCGCACACACACACACACACACACACGCACAAACACGCACACGCACGCACGCAGGCAAACACACCAACACACACACATATACACGCACAAACACGCACGCGCGCGCACACACACACACACGCACAAACACGCACACGCACGCACGCAGACAAACACACACACACACACAGAGCGATATACTCAGCATCAACAGTTGTAGTCTAATCTGATTTTCTATTTATTTGTTTTCATTCATCTATTGCTTAAATGTCTACTTTGCAAGAACAAAAACATAACGTATTGTGCTTATATGCTGTAAGGAGAAGAAAGCACTACATTCATTACACTGCTTAACTTTAATTCACATGTAGGAGTACTGGTATGTTTAACCAATAATACTACAATAATACTCTTGAACATAACTGAATAAATCATGGCCAAAAATACCAACAAATTTGACCGTAGCAGTTCAAGGGTTGTGCGTGATTAGCTTGGCGCCAACAGGCGCCAAGCTAATCAGGCACAGCCCTCGAACTATAAAGGTCAGCCCATTCTCAGTTGCAGTCTTCCACGGCTGACTGATTCGCTACACTGGTCTTTTTCCCTGGTTACAATCCGCAGAGGGCCATGAACAGATTTGAAACGTCTCGCTGAAATGCAGGTAGGGTCCGCAGGTAAACTGTATGGCCGCCCCCCACATGCAGCAGATGAAGCGGTGACAGTCCTCCGGATGTGAGTAGAACCCCCACCGCGTAGGACAATAGGGACCTGGAGGGGAAAAGAATATGTCAACCATATGGCTGTCGGTAGCGCTACCGACAGCCAAAGGGTTAAATCACTGGGTGAATAAAGAAACAAAGATACGAATGTCTTCCAGACACAATCGACTTCGCTTATAACAAAGTAGAATGTGGGGAAAAAGTCGGACGTGACAAAGCATTTATTCGGATATATACGGACCAGTGTAATTTACTTTGCTCATAGCAACATTCCGATAAAACATAAAGAATATTTTGTTGCATGCCAATAATACTGGCTTGAGCACTTACCTCCCGTATAAAAGGGTTTTGTGGTTGCCTCTGGTGCAATTGTGGTCTTTAGAGATGGCTCAGCAGTAGTCCTTGATATTAATGTGGCCGATGGTGTGGAAAATGGCGTCGTCTGAGTCGCAGTTGCTGCTGTTGTTGTTGCTATTGGCGTTTTTGCTATTGACGGGGATGTTCCAGTCATCGTTGTTCTAGAAACTGTCATCGTCGTCGCCAATGGTGATGGCGTCGATGGAGCAGTGGTTGTTGTGAAGATCAAACGAGTTGTTGAAATAATTATATCTGGCCTTGTTGTTGTCATTATTGGAGGGGTGGGCGGACTTGTTCTCGCCGTTGTTTTCTGGGTTTTTGTGGTTGTTTGTGGTGATGTTATGGTCTGCGTTGCAGCGGTATTTGTGGTGCCCGCGTTTTGACGTGGTGTTGCTGGAGAAGACATTTATTTAAATGTGAAAATTATTGATTCACTGCTGAAATATCTACTGTCGTTTATATTGATGCTTATGACCAAACGTACACCTATTTATTATAACTAATCCAACTTCCAAGGTGCCTTTAAAAAGTCGGCATTCTATCTACGGGAGACATTCTGACCATGATAGTTCAAGAGTAGTATCAGATTAGCTTGGCGAAACGCTAACAGAAGCCTTGAAATATTATGGCCGATCTAACTTCCAAGAAAAGCTGCACACCACCCAACAGCAAGAGACATAGATCCCCATGAGCCCCCGCAGTTGCGGGGATTCATGAGGATCTATACCACTTGCTAAAACTAATTTGTATCGATGCTCTTTTGACGAATGGGGATCTTTGACGTTAAATTTACAATGATTTCCTAGCCAAAAAGAAACCATTAGCGGTGAAGGGGCAAAGTGTAAAAATATAATATTGACATAAGGATCCAAAGGCCAATCTTTTTATTGGAAGAAATGAAGTGAAGAAATCTTTTTATCTTGGTAAAGGATTTTCTATATTTACGTCTGAACTGTATGCGATTCTCATGGCACTAAATTATATTCAACTTCTACCTTATGATATATTTAACATTTTGATTTGTGTCGATTCTAAATCTGTCCTATATAGTCTAAAAAGCTGGGATTGTAACACTAGAAAAGACTTAATTTATGAAATAAAACATATTATGAGCTGTATTATGTCCAGAGGAATAGGGATCGATTTTCTTTGAATACCCTCACACTGCGGAATTTATTGGAATGAAATTTGTGACAGACTAGCAAAAAAGGAAGCTATAAATAGAGAAAACTCCGCAGTTTCTAATAATATGCAATTATCTCTACATGAAATGTACTCTGTGCTAAACAGCTTTTTTCACAACGATGATATGAAATATACTTCTCATGTTCCACCTTGTTCAAGAAAAACGGCTTCATTGATATACAAGTTAAGACTAAATTCTTGGAAAACAAAATTCGCAAAAGACATCAAATGCGAGTGCTTAAGCCCCATCTCTGTTAAACATATACTCTGTGAGTGTCCTATTACAATGAATCTGTTGAAAAAAAAACCAGTTCATCACTTAGCAGAAAATTTGTATGACATCTTACATAGTAATATTGCCATTATAATAGTTCGTCCTGGGCCCGGTCCTTTTTACACTCTACATCTCCCCACTGTCCAACATCATCCAGTCTCACCACATACACCACCACCTCTACGCTGACGACTCACAACTACTAGACAAAGACAAACTCGACAACACTCAGACACTACTGACTCGCACGGCTGACTGATATGAGGACGTGAAAAACTGGATGACAGCAAACAAGCTCAAACTGAACGACGACAAAACGAAAGCCATGCTGGTAGGCACTCGCCAGAAACTTTCCCAGCTCTCTCCCTCTCTCCACCTTCAACTCGACAGCACCCCCATCTCCCTCTCTGACTCGGTCAAGAACCTTGGCGTTATCCTCGATTCCTCTCTTTCCATGACCAGCTTCGTCTCCGCCACGGCCCAGGCATGTTATTTCCACCTCCGCCGCATCAGTCAGATCAGAAAATACCTCACTACCGAAGCTGCCACCAAACTCGCTGTCTCTCTCATCTTATCTCGCATCGACTACTGCAACTCTCTGCTTTCTGGCCTTCCTCACTCCACCACTCTCACTCTCCAGCGCGTCCAGAACAATGCTGCCCGCCTCGTCCTCAGAAAGAAAAAATCCGACCACATCACTCCCCTGCTCAAGCTCCTTCACTGGCTCCCCATCCCCCAACGCATCCAATACAAGATTGTGTCTCTCTGCTACAAATCCCTGAACAACTACGCTCCTGCGTATCTCTCCAACTTACTTCACCCTTACACTCCTCCCCGCTCCCTCCGCTCCGCCTCTGACCCTCTCCGCCTCCTCATCCCCCGCACCAAACTCAGCACTTTCGGCCCCCGCTCTTTCTCAGTATACGGTCCAACCACCTGGAACACTCTCCCACTCTCTCTCCGTCAGAAACACTCGCTCTCCTCCTTCCAGTCTGCCCTCAAAACTCATCTCTTTCAACAGTTCTAGCACTATATCACCACACTCCCCAGCCCAAGCTGACCGTCCTAATGTATCTTCACTATTTGTGTTACGTGAGTCATTGTCTAAAGCGTGCGCATGCGTGTGCGAGTTGTGAGTGCGCGCTTAGAGTTATAATTATTATAAGATAAGCGCATTATAAATACCGTAATTATTATTATTATTATTAATATAATAATTCATAGTCTGGTGGGTAAACAATTATAATAAGTAATTTGTGTGTGTGGTTGGATGTTAATTATTGCTATTCTTTGATATTCATAAGTTGTATATATATATATATATATATATATATATATATATATATATATATATATATATATATATATATATATATATATATATATATATATATATATATATATATATATACATATATTTGGTCTAATATCACCAATGTGTGAAAAGACGTTAAATAAATTCCTGATCCTGATCCAAAGGCCAAAATCGCAGCAGTCATCTCTAGTTACCTCATTCGAGACGTGTCGCCTCCGGATACGCGGTTTATTAAAGCACACGTTCAAGCAAAATTGTACAAGACAGATACGACCTAAATTTTAATAATCATACAAATTATAACGTATCAAGAACTGTAATCTGTCTGAATACAACAGTTCTCACCCTTTTCTTCAAAGACCCGCTTGATGGCAGAGGTGAGAGGGTAGGGCCCCAAGCCACAACCATTGGAACTGAAGTCATCCAAATCCAGTGACCAGACCATGGCTCCAGCCAGATTTTCATCCAACACATATTTCGCCTGCGAGGAAAAATGTTATACGTATTTTTACCATTGAGCCACGAGTGTTTGACTGTAAACAAGTTCACATATTGCAGGTGATGTAAAGTCAATTGCATGTTGGTCTATGAAATTATCAAAATACTTTGGAATTATATTCAAGCTATTTTTTTGTGCAATAAATTATGCATTTGCAATGCTTTACACATTTGCAGAGCTTTGTGTGCCAAAAGATGAATTGGTGTTCGTTTGACATACTTCTTTTATTTAATTATTTTTGTTTTGTTTTGTTGCGTATGACTTGATCCTTCAGTATATAATATATACAAAAATACTTTGAGTAAAATTATATGCAGTCTCTGTAGTCGAATGCATTCGGATTTAGAAAACACACCTTGGCCGCAAAACCTTCAGGTTCATCGTAGCAGACCCATTCTAGGGTGCTGGTATCGTAGGCGACGAGGTCAGATGATACATCGGTGAACTCCTTTGTCCAACCTTGGGCCAAGTTCTCACATATCTGCACAAGAACAAGAAGAATAATGTTCTGTCACTGCGATTGCAGCGCATCAGAGATGTGTGTTGGTCTGTAATTTTGGACCTTAAGGCCGAAGGCCGTAAGGTCCAAAATTACAGACCAACATGCAAATTGTAATCACTGTCGAATCACTCTCTTATTACCAAGCTCGCGACCGCCGATGTGCAATGAGACAAGATGAAAAAGAACCAGGAGTTGAGTGGTCTATCCGCCTGTTTATTTACCGCACCGGTTTTCCTTTCGTCTCGAAAGGTACCAGCAACCACAGGCTGTAGTAGAGACATGCGTTTTCACGATGTTCATCATATTAAAATGACCAGTATTTATTTTCCGTAGTCAATGTAAAGTGGAGAAATGTATTTACACGGTGTGTATCAATGCACAGTATTTATTTCCTCTAGTCGCTGTACAGTGGCCGCAAGAAATACTACACTGTCCATTGATGTGCTCATCGAGAACGCGTTTTCCTACCGCAGCCTGTGCATGTAAATTCTGAATTCATCTCCTGTGCCTGGGAGACAGCCTGTCTAGAACGAGGCGGAAATTGAAAGCGATCTGCTCCAGGGAGGGCTTTGATTGTTAACATTTGCCAATACAAAAGGTCTTGTCTAAGCTAAGATTTTCTACCCTTTTGTTCACAATCCGTGCGAGTAGACACTTGAAAAAGAGGTTTATACTGCCTCTTGTGCGCGCATACGGGAGAGCAGAAAAAAAGTCTTCCATTGCACGACATTCAAATTTCATAAATAAACAAAAAGTTGCTTAATGTTAGTCCTTTTCAATTTGAGCAGCGTTATTATCTGAACATTTATTAGGGAGATATTATGAATTATGATCCTTTACTTATTTGTTAAGACATCACGACAATAGGTTTGAAATTGCTTAACCAATTCCCTGCCACTGTACGTGCACTGTGCGTATATTTTGTTTTCTGAACTCTTGGTTCATTCAACAACCAAAAGCCAACTCCGCCCAAGAAGCATGGATACGAATTGATCTCAGCAAGAGGCATAGATCCTCATGAGCCCCCGCAGTCGCGGGGGCTCATGAGGATCTACGTCTCTTGCAGTTGGATCGTGTTCACTTTTTTCTCTCGGCAGTGATCATGAAGGGGTATACAGAAGGTTCGAACATGCAGCCATTATTCACTTCCTTATCACCTTCTTCAGTCCTTTAGGCTTTAGGCGCGGTCATCTTACACACAAAATATACCAATTAAAGGGGCACAACTGAACTTTTTGAAGGGTTCAGTTCGCAAAAAGTTTTTACTGGGCTTCAGTATACATACCCACTTAGACATTGACCACCCTATTGTCCCACCAAATGCTTTCTTTCGTCCGTTCAAAACTGAAAGAGGCCCACCGGAATCTTGTGACTGGACACCGTCAAAAGATTGCTTCTGATAGGCGATGGTAGCTGACGTCGTAACTATTCTATACGACCTTAGGTCATCTGCATAATTGTAACCAATCAGATACAAGATTGCGGATGACCAGCGAAGAAAAGAAAGTATCATCGACTCGCGCCGACAATGACAGACTAGGAATTGAAGAGAAGAAAGAGTAAGCGAGACAAGATACCCCTAAGTAGAACTGACATCGGACAAGGGAATATAGACATGTGGCAACGTGTCCCTTTCCTGCTGAATCAGTGAGTAATCTACGCCGGGTCTTTGTCGATCTTCCTATAGTTCCGCGAGCGATAGTGATTTTCAGAATTCATGATCTTCAGTAGAATTTATCTATTACTGATTTCGCAAGATTTTAAACCTGTTTTATCATATAGTCACGAGCTAGTTATCACATTGTATGCTGCACGACTGATCTGAAAACTATGGTGTGTGTCAAAGTTGTACGGCATCGCTGGTCGTAACATGTTTTGCCCGTGTGCCGCGGGCTCGCATTCAGTCGATTCAGAGAGGTAGTGTTTCTGCTGCGATGGTGCATTTGTCGTTACTAGTAAATACTAGCTAGAGCGGAACCCGCATTGTGATTTTGACAGCATAGCGAGTATGGAAGGTTTATTCTACTTTTTCGTGAAAAATTACGTCAAAGGGATGCCGGAAAACATCAGTACACATGTACACTGACACGTGTATACACCACACCGATGACCTCGTGACCTGCAGTATTGCGATACACTGCCGATAGGCGGCCGGTAGTCTGCCTTGTGACGTAGGCTCATAAATATGCACATTAATTCAAAACAAGGCCGATGCAGACGATAAATCCGCGACTCGGGTACAAAAACAATACACCCTCCAAACGATAAATTTCGACATTTGGCATTGTACTTACACAATAAAGCTCTAAGATATTACACAAAGGACCCATACACATACTGTCAGCAGTATCTGTTGCAGGCAGTTTTCTGACTGTGTTGAGATGGTTCATCCTGAGGAAAATAACTTAAAAAGTCATCTCTTCACCTCATAGTACGCCAGAAATCCAGGGGTCTCGGTGAACCTTCCGGCACTGGCCCATTGTCGGGTGTAGCTGTCCCCAATGTTTTTCTGCTCAGCGCTGTACAACTTGACAGCACGGCCGTACGTCGAGAATCCAAGCACTAGCTTGTTTCTCGGGGCACCGCTGTTCAGAAATGCTTGCACGGACTGGTGCTAAAACAGTTATATTCGAATGAAGTTAGGATGTTTTTCGTTGTGTGTGCTGGTCTGTGATTTTGGACCTTACGGCTTTCAGCCGTAAGATCCAAAATCACGGACCAGGACAACTATTATGACTAAGCTTACGGAGGTGTACATGTATGTTGTGCTGCGAGTTGAAGGCTTTCTCGTTTTGACTCAAATAAATTGGGTGGAATAATTTGTTGAACGTACTCTCATCTCTTTTGAGACACCACTGCAAAAACCGGATCGGTCAAGATAGTACAGTACCAAGAAAGTGCTGGACTGGTTTGATGCCTAGGCAGGAGTCAAATCTCGCGCTACTTTTTTGTCGTGGTTGATCCATCTCCCTCATCTGGCAAAGACATACACCCTCCACTTCCTCTCTCCCTCCCCGCCCCCAAAGCAAAGAAAGTGTAAAGGTTCTGTACCACCGTACTAAGACTGACAGTGCTGAACAACTTTTCAGGAATCTCTTAGTATCAAAACATACAGGTACCAACTATTATATCCAAGCGGATGATTATATATGTGTACACTGCTTTGTTGCCAAATTTTACCATGCTTAGGCGGCCGGTTCTGGCGTAGAGAGGACTATGGTGGGCCAGTACAGTGTCCCAGTTGCCGAAGAACTCGTAGGCCATGATGTGTATGTAGTCAACATAGCTGAAGAAAAGTTAACGTAAAACAAGAATCGTTATACGTGAGTGAGTCGGTGACTTTGGACCATACGGTCCGAAATCACAGACTCTTAAACCCTTCAATGTCGAGAAAAAATGAACACCACACTGTTACAAGAGTCATAGGTCTTCATGAGCCCCCGCAACTGCGGGGGCTCATGAGGATCTATGCCTCTTGCTGAAACCTCTTTGTATCCATTGCTCATGGGACAACTGGAGCTCTTTCGCGTTGAATGTACACAGATTTCAGACACAGAATGTACGATCAGTGGCAGTGAAAGGGTTACAGATATCTGAATGTCTGTAACCTTTAACGTCTCTTTACCCTTTGACTACTACTGACGAAACGGTTCAGCGGAAAAGACGTGTATTTACACTTCTTTTTTTTCTGCCGAGCGTTATCACAAGTAGCAGGCCAGGGGTTAAACATGAACTCGAATCATCGTACCATAATAATAATATAAATTTGGCATCACATCTAACAGTTCAGACAAAAACAACAATCATGTATCAAAATATTAAAACAACAACAACAACAACAAAAGGTCACACAGTCACCACGCCATTACTTACAATACCCGCATTCTTACCAACAACATCAACAACAACAAAAAATAAAAATATTAATAAAAGAAATTGTCGATCAGTTTAAGTGTGCTGGTCTGTGATTTTGGACCTTACGGCTCTAGATCCGTAAGGTCCAAAATTACAGATCAGCCCACATATATGCTCACGGGGCTATGACAGAGGGCCCGTATCGGATGCTGACTGTGTCCGGGTCAGCGTTGGCGTCGACGGTCAGTAGTAATCTTCTGGTTCCTGTAGTTGCTGCCTCGGCGTCAAATGCTGATCTAATGCGCTAAAACATTTTTAGAGGCGAATTGCACTAACATTGTGTTTTATGACAAATGCGCTAAAAATTATCTTGATACGAGTTCACTAACATACATATTTCAGAGATGAATACGCTAAATTATTTTTCAATAACGAATTAATGTACTAAAATATAGACTGATACAAAGCACTAACATTAATATTTTAAGCAAAAGAAGTTACAGATTTTGGTGTCTCATTTTAAAGGTACTGGTTTACGGGAGGCAATGGTGGACAGTTACGCTCTTAATATGTTTTCGCATGTACATCGATCTGTAATTAATACGTCAGATATGTTTCTGAGTGACTATGAACACAGTCCAACTGCAACTGACATAGATCTTCATGAGCCCCTGCAGTTGCGGGCGCTCATGAGGATTTATGCCTCTTGCTGACATCATTATTAATCCATGTTCCTTGGAAGCTAGGACTCTTTGGCATTAAACCAACAACACCAGCAACAACAAGAACAAAAGCAACAAACAAACATAAACGTAGTATGTTAAATGGCAGTGCAGGGACTAACACATTCTGTCCCAGGACCGAAATCCCCAAAGTTTGAAGTTGCCCTCTGATATGACTGTATTACAATTCTAGAGACAGATCGAGCATGATAATTCAAGGGTGGTGCCAGAATAGCTTGGCGCCTATCCGCGCCAAGCTATTCTAGCACCACCCTTGAACTATCACGCTCGATCCATGCCTTGCTGTGGTGCGTTGGGGCTGAATGAGTTAAGACAACACTGTTTACCTGTACAAAGTTTTGAAAGATGGCCCTGGTGGACCATTCAGGCCATTCCCAGCCAATGTCCAGGCCATCAAAGTGGTACCGACGAAGCCACGTGGCGGCATTCTGTGCAAAGACGTCAGTGCTAGCGCTGCTGTTGGCGACTGCGATGAACCGTTCTGTGCCGTGTCCGTATCCTCCTACTGCCAGTAACACTTTCAGGTCGGGGTTCAGGATACGCAGGTCTGTAGCTTGTTCGTACAACTCTGAAACATTCAACACCGACTTAGATTTAGCCCCGATCAATACCGTACATAGCGATTTAGTAAGTTATTCCTGGGCTCCCCGCAAAGTATACACGGGTGCCGCTCGACCGATAACATGCAAACACAGCTCGCATTTTATCAGTCGAACTGAGCCTCCGAAGCAACATAATCATTGGCCTTCAAAGTGGCGCGGTCCCGCAGTTGGATCGCTTAGCCTCAGGAGCTGGTCGTTACAATGGTAAACGCAAAAATACGGCGGAGATAAGGCAACCTGTATCACCACATTATGATCTGAGACAGTCTTGTAACACAATCATGATCGTGCGAGTTGTATAAAACAGGATATGGCTCGAGCACGATTATTCAACGGTGATACCAGAACAGTTTGGAACCTACTGGCGCCAAGCTGTCCAGGTATCATCCTTGAACAATCATGGTCGTTCTGTCTCCTGATGTTCATCATGCACTCTTTACAGAAGAACTCATTACACCACTAGGCGGATGAGCTGTTTCTGACAGCCAACGGCTAGAGGACGGAGGAGATCAGGTTGGATCCAACGGCCAAATGTGGGGGAGTAAACCCTTCAAATCAGGAGTGGAGCCCCGAAGGCAGACAGCTGCCTGTATTCACGCACTGTTCTGGCAGCTCCTGCAGCCAAACTGGTGCCAAACGTACTGCTTTGCATTCCTTTGGATACATCAGCGAGGCCGAGAGGGGGATCTTGACGACTGGGCACCCCAGGATCTCCATACACTTCGCCCAGGCTTGCGCCCTGGAGAGGTCACTCCAGTGACTGACCCAGCAAGCGCATATACTCCATTGTCTTCCGAGACAGGATGCCAAATATAATTTAATAATGCATTCTAATTTATACAATAATTTAAGAATGTCGAAGGCCTTGGACCCAATATGTTCCCAATGAAGGCTCTGCGAGACTGTACTACCATTACGATTTCGTCACAATGAAAGTATAATGCAAAAACATACTCTTTATTGCATACCTACGTTAAAAGAAAACAACAACAACAACAATAAAACAAAACAAAAAAAAGCAACAACAACAAACAAACAAAACATGACTAAAACAATCGCCCTAAAAAAACTGCAAAAGCCATCCATCGGTAAGACTCAAATTTCACAATCTGGATGATTGTGTACTGTCTACGATAGCTATTTTTAAAAGTGCGTGTTCAGTATTGTAGTATCCACACTTACCCAAGTCATTGCTTTCTGTGGTCTGAATGGTGTTGCTGGCCACGTCGATCGCGGCGAAGGCATATATGATGTGAGTGCACAGGAAAGGGTCAATGTCGGACGGGACAAACTTGGCGTAAGGTTCCCTATATTGGGCCCAGTTGGCGAAATAACAAATGCGGACCTTCTGAGCTCGTGCAGACGCCAAAACTGTGGACAGGAGATATAAGGAAATTATAGTTCAAGAGTGGTGCCAGATTAGTTTGACGCCTGGTAGGCGCCAAGCTAATCTGGCACTACCCTAGAACTATTATGGCTGATTCGTTTCCTATAACTGGTTCACGGGTGTTAGAGACGCCTCCAAAACCTACAGAAGGCTATTCTTAAAGAAGCAGGAAAACAGACAGGCACTGCGAGCAAGCATCCCTACTAACCGTTGAAATGTTTGCATTAAAGTGCATGCACTATAATTTTAACTTGAAGACACAATGACGAATGCAACTTCATCCACAATATTAACCTCATCTTTATGCGAATGTACACGCAAATCAGGCAAAATCCTAGAGCGATCACGATCGAACAAGTTTCTGCAAGTGGCGATCGAAATACATGTATATGAAAAATTATGTACTACTCACAAAAGGTAAAGGACCACTCCTCACAAATGGTCATGATATTAAATAAGTACAACTCTGTTGAATTTTAAGATGTTGCCTTGGAACAAACTGTTGACTTAGTCTACAGTCTTGTCCCAAACTTCTGAACAAAATTAGTCTCAAAATTCAACAAAGCTGTTCTAATTCGAAATCATTTTCCATTTCTCATTAACTCATTCGAGACGTGCCGCCTCCGGATACGCGGCTTATGCCGCGTATCCGGAGGCGGCACGTCTCGAATGAGTTAACGTCTTGTGAGCAGTTGTTGCGTGCATTATCTTCACAGGTCCGTACCTAAAAGTAGCGGAAGCAAGCCCAGCCAAACTGATGGTGATGTGTACATGGTGACGACCTGAAGAACCTATATACTGGTGAATCCGTACCCTGATGACATTCAACAATTAAAACAGATGAAGAGTGAGCAAAGCAGTATATGTTTTGTGGATCCAATGAAGCTCTGTGGCTTAGCTACTGAATTAGATATAAATCATCAATGAGCGCTTCAACACACACAAAAATCCACACTTTTGGGTAATGCACTTGGTGTCATGAACGGCCCTAGCGCAGGGCATAATTCCTCACAAGAGCGCCAAAATACAGCGGACAGTACTTACTTCATTCTTGTTCTTTAGCCAAAGAACAAGCTGAATAGCGAATTGTTTGCTTGTCTGTATGTCCATTTTAAACATGATCCACGAGTAGAAAGGTCAATTACAACAAAATAATAGCATTTTCGGGTTAAAACCCTAACATTTTATTATTGTGTTATAACTGACCTTTCAATGCGTGTTTCTTGGAAAGAAAGAGAGCAAGCAATAAAGAAATAAAACAAGAAATAGAGAAAGGTAAAATGAAAGGTAAACTATTTTATAAAATCATCTTACTTGACAACACTAATATTAAAAATTATACCGACCTGGTGTTGTGAGCTGCAGAAACTTGCCTAGATACTGCAAGTCAGAGTCGTATGACCACAGACAAACGTCAGTTACAATAACCAGAAGAGGACAGAGCACAGAGAGCACTGCTATGCTACATCAATACGGTTGCCATCAATACTGTGTTTCAAGTATCTTCTTCAAGAACTTTTATACAGCTTCAGCGTTTTCAATTGCTCACAGTTCCTTTATAGTGCAGTCCTTCAGCGGTCGTCGTTGGCAGGTCGCGTTGATCCTGGTATGCTAATACATTAAATTCTTTCAGCTTGCAAGTCACCGGCACTGTAATTATACAGTACTGGTGGCTTCACGAACAAGAATGATGGGGCGGGGAGGGGGGGGGGATGAAGGTACTTGTACCTCCTATCTGATTAGCTTTCATACCTGTCCATAATGTAATATTAGGCACTGCATTTCATATTTCACTGATTGTTGGTCAGTCTACCCCAGTTGCCCCATGACACGAAAGAAGCACCACAAGGCTCAGTGAAATAAATATCCTCGGGCCAAAGTCGGTCTTAGCTGACCCGTGCACGAGCCTGGACAGGCCAGCTAAGACCGACTTCGGTCCGATAAATTTTTTTTACTGGTCCAGTCATACAGTGTTTGGCAAGGGCCCTTGCTATTAGAGGGACCAAGGATGTTCATATGAAAGCAGTTTCGAGTGAATGGTGCTTTAGTACTTCATTGAGTTTGTCATAAAGTAAACGCTTGTATAAGGTTGTTGCGTCTGAGAAACGCAGATAGTAATGAGCCCCAACAAGATGATTTTAGATCTTTGTGAACCATGCTGCAGCACAGGGATTCATGAAGTTCTGTGCCGCAGTCTCTCAAATGAAGACGTTTACTTGAATAAGTGCAATATAGTCACAGTTTCCGAGCTCAAAACAGAGAAAAGCCTTCAAGTAGATCGTTACAATCCTTGAAAATGAAACCTTACGTTTAACTGTGTTTGCTCACTGAGTTTCGTATTTCAATAGCGGTGTCCGGGTAACATGGTAAACTAACCCGAGAGCGCCCCAGTTTAGGACACAAAAGGGTTGCGTGCATTAAGTTCAGGTTCCATATAATATCCCACCTCTTTCTTCGCATCTTGTTGTATTTACTCCCTTTCCTTTTAAACCTTATCATTCGGAATACACCAGTGTGTGAAATAAGTGTGACTAAAATAGTTCAAGGGTAGTGCCAGAATAGCTTGGCGCCTCTAGGCGCCAAGCTATTCTGGCACTACCCTTGAACTAAAGCCATTGGTCTATATCTTTATATGTAAGTACTGTAATGTAGCTTAAAAATGGCAGTGTACAAATTTGAAGCTTTTAGCCTCAGTATGATATGGGTTAAAGTACCATTAGGCATATATCTGAAGACACCGTCAGCACCTTTTTGTGTTTGTTACTAGTATACCTTGTCGACACACCAAATGAACTTGAACAGCAGTTTGGACGCGCAGCAAAAACACGCGCGTAATCGTAATTATTTCTCCTGCGCTGCCGCTAGCGTGTCAATCCATTTTAGTTGTTTCTCGTACTGAAAGCGTTGTATTTCTAGAACGGAGTGGAGTCATTGTCATGTTACTTGATATAAAGACGGCGTCTGCTGAAATGGATTGTACTGTGTCTAAATGAACCATAACTAGACCTGTTTTATGCGTTTCGTAACCATCTGTTATAAAGTGTATCTTTGAACAGTTACGGCGGTAGTGGGCCTTTAATGGACGAATATCTTATTTCTAAAAATATTGTTCATTCAATGACCGAAAGCCACAACCGTGCAAAGAGCACGGCTACAAACCGGTCTTAGCAAGGGAAGGAGAATTGTGTGTGTGTGTGAAAACGTTGGCAACATTTCTCTCGTAGTAAAACTCGTCTCATAGTCCTAAGAGAGATAGACCCTCATAAATCTTCATGACAGCAAGAGGCATAGATCCTCATGAGCCCCCGCGACTGCGAGGCTCATGAAGATCTATGTCTCTTGCAGTTGTATTATGTTCCATTTTTTTATCGACCGTGAAGGGGTTAAGACCCATCTTGACCTTTCTTTCTTTGAATGGTCTGGTTCAGTCAGGATCTACGTGAGTCAACACATGCGTGCCGGACTGTGATTTTGGACCTTACGCTGAAAGCCGCCAGGTCCAAAATCATAGACCAGCACACATGTTTTGAACACATTTTATGCTCGGGCTTGAAGTATCTGTTATTTGTTTACTCACGAAAAAGTTTTTTTAGGCTGCTTGGGTGTGTCAAATTCATTCATAGAGTGGTTTCCCTGAGGCATTCGCAATAATATTGTGCACAAGCTTTGGGGATAGTTAATGTTAGTTCAAGGGCAGCGATAAATTAGGTATAGCTATAGCCTTCTGAAGCTACAATGTAACTCTGAATGCGTAATGCAAGGAAACACATTCTACATAGTCCTCGTGGAAAGCGTTGTTTTAATTCAACTTTTCTTTTGTGTACGGCTTACTGATATATCAACAATAAGCTAAATAAATAAATAAATAAATAAATAAATAAATAAATAAATAAATAAAAATACTTTCATTTTCTGGGTGAAATGACCTTCGACATTTTCTAATTTATAGCAAAAATTTTACAGGTTTTTAAGCGTTACAAGTTTAACACATTCACCCCCCCCCCCCACGCACTACAGCAGAAGATGGGTCGACCATGATAATTCAAGGGTAGTACCAGATTAGCTTGGCGCCTGTCGGCGCCAAGCTAATCTGGCACTGCCCTTGAATTATCATGGTCGATCTGTCTCCTGCAACTGGTGCATAGTCATTAGACGACGCCTCCAAAATTTGGGAAATACGGCCGTGGGGCTGAATGAGTTAAACCATTGCGCAGTTCCCTTGTTTTTATGCATACTTCGCACATTTTGAAACCATCCGATGATTTATGTTGACGCCAGGATAGTGTGACTGTATTTTAATACGCTCGTAGTTTCGAGCGGTATGACATTGTAGGCCGCTGTATGTAACACCCTCAAATAAACAAACGTCCCTACAGCAGCGTGGCAAATAAATAACAGATGTTTACATTCTGTGATAGAGTATTCATTGCATCCACTCACACGAACGCAGCTAAACCAGTGAGCTAAAGGTCCTCGTGCCGATGTCGGCTTTAGTCGACTATCGTGTGCGGGCCAACTAAGGCTGACGTCAGCCCGATGATTTTTTTTTCTTCACTGTGTCAGCTATTGAAGCTTCCGTGCATCTGAATAAATTCTGTACCGCATTCTTCTTCTTCTTTTCACGACGTAATTGTCTATTAGTAAACTTTTAATCACCTCCTTACCTCCTGCTGTCAATCTCGTGTAGTCTGAAAAGCATCTTTCTCGACGAAAATTATAATTTTCATATCTTTGGGATGCTGTAAAGATGAGGGAAAAGGGAACTCCCAAACAAAAAGTCGGTCACGACCCCGGCCCCACCCCCCCCCCACCCCCCGCCCGCCCCCATCGAGGTAACCGATTCGTCCTTGCCTTTGTATTTTTATTTCAGCACGAAAGCAAAGGAAAAAGAGCGCATTTCTTCGGTAAATGCATCCCATCATTAACACATTCGTGGCAAGCTGCATTTGCTTTTTGCCGCCTTTATGCACATTTTTTCTTAATCCATTCAGCCCTGACGCACTACAGCAGGAGATGGATCAACCATGATAATTCAAGGGTAATGCCAGATTAGCTTGGTGCCTGTTGGCGCCAAGCTAATCTGCCACTACCCTTGAATTATCATGGTCGATCCATCTCCTGCAACAGATGCATAGTCGTTAGATGACGCCTCCAAAATTCGGGAAATTCGGCCGTCGGGCTGATGAACATAATGCAACGCCAAAGTAGCCCCAACAATCCTAAGAAAGGAACAACTAAGGTATCAGCAAGAGGTATAGATCTTCATAAGCCGAACCAACTACGGGATAATAATAATAATAATAATACCGTTATTATATCTCGTGATGAGGTCTGTGCCTCTTGCAGCTGGACTGAGTTTAGTCTTTCACGGCAGTGAAGGGGTTAACATCTTTTTTTTACACTTATTGGGCCTTTGTTCAAATCACTGTTTTTGATCTCCTGGTTGAGATTCCGAACAGTAATTTGTCTTTCCCATTTTTTTTTTACAATCATCAGTCCTGTAATGTGTTTTATGCGGATGGAACCCGCAGACAAATACGTACAGATAAGAACCAATAAACAGACTGCGTGGTTGTACATAACTCCATTCAGCCCGACGGCCGTATTTCCCAAATTTTGGAGGCGTCAACTAATGACAGGCGCCAAGCTAATCTGGCACTACCCTTGAATTATCATGGTCGACCCATCTCCTGCTGTAATGCGTCAGGGTTGAATGGGATAAACATGAATTGTGCGCAAACATTGTATTATTTGAGTCACAGTGTTTCAACGTGACTCACACAATTTGGCTGAAGGTGCGATCATGAACATTAATTTACCCCTTGACTGCTGCTGATGATCCCGTTCGGCGCAAAAGACGCGCTGAAAAGCAATCCAGACCCAAAAAAGTGACTGCCGAGCGTGTAAAATGCAAACAAGTACCCAACGGAGAAAGAAACACGCTTAGAAAAGACGGGTACAACACAATTTATTACTATTTCGGGTAAATACCCATTGTCAAAATAGACAAACAAACAGAGAGTTCAGCCGCTACTTATCGTCATTCGCAGAAGGAATGTGGCAACTGAAGGCCTTCAACTAAGTTGCCACATTCCTTCTGCCAATGAAGATAAGTAGCGGCTGATCTCTCTGTTTGTTTGTCTATTTTGACAAAGAGTATTTACCCGAAATATTAATAAATTGTGTTGTATCCGTTTTTCTAAGCGTGTTTCTTTCTCCGTTGGGTACTTCTTTGCGCTGAAAAGCGTCTTTTTCGCCGAACAGTCAAGGGGATGAAAAAATATTTGAAATGCAAATGCGAGTCAAACGTAAGCACATACACCGCGGCCTAAATACATAAATGTTAACTCATTCTACCCCAAGACCGAAATCCTTAAATGTTGCCGTTGTCCTCTGAAGACTGCTTTGCAGTGCAGGACACAGATCGACCATGATAGTTCAAGGGCGATGCCAGAATAGCTTGGCGCCCCTAGGCGCCAAGCTATTCTGGCATCACCCTTGAACTATCATGGTCGATCTGTATCTTCCTCTGGTGTTTCTGGGGTAGAAGGAGTTAAAGCAAGGGTCAGTTTGACGCTCACAGTGTGTGAGTTTAATCGAGCTAAATAATACTTTCTTCAATGCATTCACACCTGAGACGTGACGCGAAGGAATAAGAAGAAAATAAAATGCAAATGTAGAATGTGAGGCCGAGGTGAACTGAAATTGAAATACATTTTCGTGTCAACTGTTGACTGTGCACGGTGTCTTTTCTGCATTGTCCTCTGAGCTTTTCAGTCCTCTGTAATAATAGTGAGGTTCCGTTTGCAACGATCGACTCACCACAATGAACGAGAGCGAAATCACGGCGGATACCTAGCGTGTACCATAAGCATAGACAGCACTCCACACATCTCCAAGAGGCATAGATGCTCATGAGCCCAGATGGCTCATGAGGATCTATGCCCCTTGAAGATGTTTGGAGTGTTGTCTGTGCTAATATCGCTGTTTATTCGTTGCGATTTCGCTCTGTGCCGTGGTAAATAATCGTTCGTAGCAAACAAAACCACACTATTATTATTTGTGCCAGTAATGTAAGTCCCCTGTAACTGTACTACACCGTCTCTTGTTCTCTCTCGCAGGAATACGGCCAGACACACACTTGTAGACTCTCACTGTAATGTCTGTCGGGTCCGCAGGTGAATTGGACGGCTGAGCCGAAAACGCAGATCACGAACCGGTTGCAGTTGTTCGGATAGGCGTACTGCCCCCACATTGTCGGGCAGTTGTAGCCTGGAAACAAAAACACAAATGTGTCCTGGCCTGTGATTGTGGACCTTACGGCTCTTATGCCGTGAGGTCTACAATCACAGACATGCTCATAAATAATGCATGAAATCCAGAAATTCTTCGTGTTAATCAACAGTTAGCCAGCCGATATTTGAACAGTTACACGTCAGCAAATAGACTAACCCAAACGAACGAACAAAAGAACAAAATAACGAACAAATGAACGAAAGAACGAACGAATAAAACGAACAGACGAACGAATGAACAAACGAACAAACAAACAAACTAAAGACGGACCGAATATCTGACTGACTGGCTAAAGCAACAGACGTATAATATATCGAGAAATGTACATGTTGATAAATTCGATCGTCTGTTTTATTGTCTGTGAATGCTCTTATAAAAAAAGATTTTTTTTTTGTTATGTTAATTTCGCGCTAAAGAACCCCAGCCATCCCAGGAACATATGGAAAAATACAGTGTTGTCAGCAAGAGGCATACATCCTCATGAGCCCTCCCCAACTACGGGGGCTCACGAGGGTCTATGTTTCTTTCAGTTCGATCGTGTTCAGTTTTTATCAGTGAGTGGACAGGGAATGTGTTAATCCAATCAGTAAATCAATCAACTGACCTCCATCGTATACAGGTTTGGAAGACGTTTTTGGTAATTGGCTTGTGTCCCCTGATTGTCTGGTAGAGATGGTTGATGTTGTCGTTGTCCTTAGTGGAGTTGTTGTTGTCGTGATAGTTGTTGATATTGTTGTAGGGGTTGATAGGGCTGTTGTTGTTGTCGTTGGCCTTGTAGTTGTTGTTGCTGTTGATGGTCGGGTTGTCGTCGTAGTTTTTGTTGCTGTTGTTGTTGCCGTTGTTGTTGTCATTGTTGTTGGCTTAGTTGTAATCGTCGATATTGTTGTTGTTTGCGTTGGGGTCGTTGTTCTTGTTGTTGTTGGTATTGTAATCGTCGTCGTTGTTGCGGTTGTCGGCATTGGGGTCGTTGTTCTTGTTGTTGTTCTTGTTGGCGTTGTAATCGTCGTTGTCGCGGTTGTTGACGTTGGGGTTGTTGTTTTTGTTGTTGGCGTTGTAATCGTCGTCGTTGTTGCGGTTGTTGGCGTTAGGATCGTTGTTTTTGTTGTTGTTGGCGTTGTAATCGTCGTCGTTGTTGCGGCTGTTGGCATTGGGGTTGTTGTTCTTGTTGTTGTTGTTGGCGTTGTAATCGTCGTCGTTGTTGAGGTTTGTGGCGTTGGGGTCGTTGTTCTTGTTGTTAGCGTTGCAATCGTCGTCGTTGTTGAGGTTGGTGGCGTTGGGGTCGTTGTTCTTGTTGTTAGCGTTGCAATCGTCGTCGTTGTTGCGGTTGTTGGCGTTGGGGTCGTTGTTCTTGTTGTTGCTGGCGTTGTAATCGTCGTCGTTGTTGCGGCTGTTGGCATTGGGGTCGTCGTTCTTGCTGCTGTTGTCGTTGGGGTTGTAGTCGTCGGTCTTGTTGTTGATAATGGTGTGGTAGTAGTTCTTGCTGTCGTTGTAGTTGTTGGCGGTACTGCTGTTGTAGTTGTTAATCTTGTTGTAGTTGCTGTTCTTGTTGTTGTAGTTGTTGTGGATGGTCGTGGGGTCTTTGGGGCTGGAGTAGCTGATGAAGATGATAGTGATTATTAACCTCCTTTTGCATGCAGATATAAAACTGTTTACAGCGTGCGTGTGTGTGGCTACATGCACGTCGGGGTTACATCATTCAAAGAACACCTCACCAATAGCTGCAAACGTGTCGTATATCGTTGACGGCGGCAACGCTTTACGACACACCCGCGGCTACTGATGCGGTGCGACACATAACTCATTTTCACTAATTAATCATTTAACCCCTTCACTGCCAGTGGACGTAGATTGCGTTTCTGAAATCATTGTGAATTCAACGGCAAATCTCCAGCCGTCAAAGGATCATGAATACAGACTGGTTTCAGCAAGAGGCATAGATTCACTTGAGAACCCCCAGTTGCGGGGCCTCAAGATGATCTGTGTCTCTTGCAGCTGAGTTCGTTTTCTTTTTCTTTTCTTCTCAACATTGAAGGGGTTATACAGAACCTACAGCTAGCTAAAATTTAAATTATTGCTATTAATTCCGCGGTTGTGGTGAAGACATTGCCTTGCAATGAAATTGTGAATTCTGTAAAATGCTGTGTTTAAAAAAAAAAAAAATAAATAAAAAAATAAAAATAAAAAATGGGGTAAACACGAGTAACTCTCGCAACCAGAGATGAAATCCTTACCATTTCGTTCGAAAACTTCCCTGATGGCGGAGGTGAGAGGGTAGTAACCCAAGCCACACCCTCGGGAACTGAAGTCATCCAAGTCCAGTGTCCACACCATGGCTCCGGCCAGGTTTTGGCTAACCACGTATTCTGCCTGAGGGGGAAGAAATCCAGACTATGAAGGTGGAGGAAAAGCTTATGGCAAATAAGTTTTTGTTTGGACAGAAAAAAAACACAGATCTTCGAGGTAACTCTTTAGCTGTATATAGCGAGTTTTGTCGAGCTGATTTCGAGGGGAATCATGGCGACAAAATGCGCTACAAACTACAACCAACAAGGCCGTTAACCCATTCAGCCCTGACGTACTATAGCTGGAGATGGTCGTTAGATGGCGCCTAAAATAATTGGGGAAATACGTGCGCCGGGCTGAATGAGTTAACAATACAAAATGCCTTTGTATTACAAATGTATTCAGTTACACCAAAACCAATGTGCTAGAGGATTGTGAATGTAAAGAAAAAAAAAGAACAACATGTAAAACTAAAAAGACTTTACAACAAAAATGTAAACGTTCGCGTATGAGGTACATGTATTTTTTTTTTTACTTTATTCAAAAGTATCAAAGGAATCGGACATAGGCTATCTGATGATATCCCCCCCACCCCCCACCTACCCCCCTTTTTTCCCCCCAATCCCCGACAAAAAGGTTGTTTAACCCATATGATACTGAGGCTAAAAGCTTCAAATTTGTACACTGCCATATGCAAACTACACTATAGTACTTACGGATAAGGATATAGACCAATGGCTTTAGTTCAAGGGAGGTGCCAGAATAGCTTGGCGCCTAGAGGCGCCAAGCTATTCTGGCACTACCCTTTAACTCTTTTACTCAAACTTATTTCACACACTGGTGTATTCCAAATGATAAGGGTTAAGCCAAGACCTTCAAAAAGTGTGTGCTGGTCTGTAAATTTGGACCTTAAGGTCTAGAGCTGTAATGTCTAAAATCACAGATCAGTATACAAACGCTTCGATCCACCTTCGATCACTTTTTTATATTGTAAAAAACTCGATACTTTTGTGCCATAGGATGTACGCACCTTTGATGTGAAGCTGACCGGCTCGTCGTAACAGACCCACTCTAGTGATGATGTACTGTATGCAATGGGCACTTGAGACTCGTCCAAGAATTCTCTGGTCCAACCCTCCAACACCTTCTCACAAATCTGCAGAAGAGTTGCCAGAAATGACATGACTGTATGGAGATTTTCAGTCGCATATAGACGTGCAGTTAAGAAATATTATAAATATTTTAGTTTCCGCTGAATCTCAGTTTGGAACGAAACAATAACATTTTCCAAACTGAACAAACTGAACCATAAATTCGAAATCCCAATTTGAGAGCTAGTCTCCTATGACTTCATTACAGTTCACACGGCAGACAAACCATGATAATTCAAGGATGGTGCCAGAATAGCTTGGCGCCAACAGGCGCCAAGCTGTTCTGTCACCACCCTTGAACTATTATAGTTGATCATATTTTGATGTATTGTCAGGGCTGAAGCCAAAGATTTAAGGTAATTAATTAAATCAGACCTCATAATAAGAAAGGAATCCTTGCTTTTGCGTCAGCCTCCCCGGACTTGTCCATTGCCGTGTATAATTATTGCCAACGTTTTTCAATTCAGCGCTGTACAGTTTGACGGCACGGCCGTACGTTGCAAAACCTAGCACCAGCTTGTTTTTCGGTGCGCCGCTGTTCAGGAACGCTTGAACTGTCTGGTGCTGAAAAACGTAACATTTGACAGGTTATTTCGGATTTCAAAATCATCTATACGTTGCAAAAGTGAGTGAAGGTACAAATTGGGTCAAAAGTTGCAAAATATAGTGACAATAAAAATGTGTGTATAGTATAAATTCTATTTAATTCATACCATACTGAAGCGGCCACTGGGGTACAAAGGACTGTGATGAGCCAGCAAAGGTTCCCAAACACCAAAGTACTCGAAAGACATGATCTCGATGTAGTCCACATAACTGCAAATATAACAACAGCAGTAATCCACAAGACCAAACCAACAACCACTGCTGATGTAAACAATTCCACCACCTATTGAAAGATAATGTAACGCTAAAGCAGTCTAAAGAAATTGCCAACAAAGATAAAACCGCGCTTAGAAAGTTGTACTAGTCCTTTCCATTAGCGCTTTTGTCTTTGCTAGGAATTGTTTTGCATTTTTTTTTGTCTGAATAGTGTGTGTATCAGTATAAGCGATGATTCTCTGATTTCCCCAATGACTGCATTTACAAACACTGTCGCTGAGATTTTAAAGTCACTGGCAAGAGGCATAGATTCTCATGGGCCCCCGCAGTTGCGGGGGCCCATGAGAATCTACGCTTCTTGCGTTTGATTGTTACTCGTGTCATTTAGGAAGAGGAAGGGTTACGTGCACGGCTGTGAATGCATATTTACACTCACGGTGCTATGACAGAAGGTTGGTATCTTGAGTCAACCGTGTTGTGAGTCGCGTTCACTGCCACTGTCAGCAGTAGTCTTGTCCGCCCTGCAGTCATTGTTTCGTTGTCAAAGGCCGCCCTGATGCGCTGAATAAAGAGGCTTTCGTGTTATCATAACAAAGAAATTATTTTAACGCATCAATTAAAACGTTTGTTGTCGCTCACGCGGGCAATATTCCTGTGAGAAAAATGTCCGCGGGCCGACATCGTCTTCAGCTGGCCAGTGCACAGCCTATGTGTGGGCCATCTAACGCCGTCGTAGGCCCCAGAACATTTTGTTCACTGGAATATTCTAAGCACGTACTGAATCGTATGAAAACACTGCCTATGTGTGATTCGATCGATGTACTAACGACGTGACATCGCAAGAGTAACACATAATTTCTTTACGCCTAACAAAATAATATAATTATTCGCTTAAATGTTTCATCGTCATAAGTAATCTGTCTGCAGCTGATATCTATCAGAAAACTCAAGATTGTTAAAGTCCTATTAACCCATTTATCCCCAAGACCACATTTGCTAAATTTTGGAGGTGTCACTTAACGATTACGTACAAGTTGCAAAAGATGAATGGACCATGATAATTCAAGGGTAGTGCCAAATTAGCTTGGCGCCTTCAGGCGCCAAGCTAATCTGGCACTACCCTTGGATTATCAGGGTCCATTCGTCTCCTGATGTAGGGAGTTGGGGTTAAATGGGTTAAGAAAAATAACAGAGGTAGCATTACAATAATCTACCTGCACAAAACTTTGGAAGATTGTTCTTGTAGTTTCATCAGGCCACTCCCAGTCGACGCCCAGGCCATCAAAGCGGTACTGTCGGAGCCACGTTATGACGTTCCTCGCGAAGGCGTCGGTGCTAGCATTATTCCTGGCCACAGCTTCGAATCGTCTGTTCAGACCCTGGGTCTCGTCCAACCCTCCCACGGACAGAAGAACCTTCAGGTCAGGGTTCAAGAACTTGAGGTTGGCTGCTTGGCCGTACAACTCTGGAACATTTAACAATGAGAGGCAACACTATGGCCTTTTCACTACTGAGAAAATGTCAGCGCGATTCAACTGCAAGAGACCTAGATCCTCAACCCATTGACTGTCTGGAAAAGCAGAACACCACCCAAATGCAAGAGGTATAGATCCGCACGAGTCCCCGCATTTGCGGAGGCTCATGACGGTCTATGCCTCTTGCTGAAACCACTTTGTGTCCATGTTCTTTTGGCGACTGGGGAACTCTGTCGCTGAATTCAGAATTACGTTACAAACAAGGTCTGCTATCACTAACCGTGAAGGGGTCAATGAACCTTCGCAGTCAAGATGGCTTAGGAATTTAAGTCGTTCTACTGGACATTTTCAGTTGTAAAAAATGTCACAAGGGCCAAACTAAACAAGCACTACTTTTCACAGTGATTTCGTCTCCCGCGACTTGTAAATAGTGATCATCAGAAAACGCTAACGAACAAAACTCTGGATTCTAGAGGAAAACGATCAGTGATTCACTTTTGTGTGATAAAACAGTCTTACCCGTAGCTCGGATGATTTCGCTAAATCTGAGAACATAACTAGCGCTGATCTCCGCTAGAAAGAGGCATCGATTCTCATGCGCCCCTGAAAACGTCTCTTCCGCATGGAATGGATTTGATGAACGACTGTTAACGAAACATACCCATTGGTGTCGGTGGTCTGAGAGGATTTGACTGTGTCGTTTAGCTAGAGGCATAGATTCTCGTAAGCCCTTGCAGCCTGCATGGGTTCGTGAGACTCTATGGCTCCGCAGAAGAAATGGAATTAACCATTCCCTGCCTCTGAACGTACATTTTTGTTTTTGAAATTGTGATTCATTCAACGACCGAAAGCCAACACAGTCCAAGAAACATGGATACACATTAGTCTCAGCAAGAGGCATAGATCCTCATGAGCCCCCGCAGTTGCGGGGGCTCATAAGGATCTATGTCTCTTGCAGTTGGATGATCGTGTTCACTTCTTTCATCAGTGAATGTGTTAAGCAGACCTACCCAGATCATTGGCGGCAGTGGTCTGAAGCGAGTTGGTCGTGTCGTTGATACCAGCATAAGCGAAGGTGATGTGAGTGCACAGGAACGGATCAATGTTAACAGGGAGGAACCTGGCGTAGTCCGGACGACCCTGGGACCAGTTGGTAAAGTAGCAGATTCGCACTCGGCTCTGAGCGCTGGCTGATCTGAAGACTGTAACAAAAAGGAATACACAATGAATATGATATTTAGCATTTACGTCTCTTGTTTCTGGCGCCGTTAGATGGCCTTAGTCGCCTGCTCGCCGCTAAACCCAACTCACAAACAAGTTTGTGTTTCTATCAGGCAATTAAGAAATAGGAACGTTAAGTCGGCTACGGGGTGGATTGGGTAGGAGAGTACAGCTCCTGTGGAATGGTCGCTCATAAAAAAAGTGTAAAAGGTAACTTTTGAAATATTATTTAACCCTTTCCCGGCCAATGTAAGTACACTGCACGTGCATTTTTGTTTCTGAAATTTTGGTTCATTGAACGACCAAAAGCCAACACCGTCAAATAAACATAGATGCAAATTGGTCTCAGGAAGAGGCACAGCTTCTTATGAGCCCCCGCAGTCGCTGGGGCCCATGAGGATCTATGTCTCTTGCATTTGGATCGTGTTCACTTTTTTCTCGGCAGTGAAGGGACTACGTTGAATAGGAATACGATTGCAAATAACAAAAGACCAGCATTGAAATCATATTGTGTCTCTTTGGGAGACAGGGACGAAGACAGAGGGATTGCTACTGTAAATTCAGACATAATTGTAGAGAATGTGAATAAATGTGCAATCACGAAAATATTGACAAGCATCTACATGAAAACTCTTGTGTCCTGAAAATGGTGTGGGCAGTGCGATTAGGGATGGGGTGGTGGTGTGGTGAGGCGGGAGAGTAGGGCGGTGGATGAGGGGAGACGAGGCATTGTGGAGGTGGTTATGTTTTTGTCAATGTGAATTACACATGAAGTGCTAAACTCCATAAGCAAAATTCATTAACTCATTTTCCCGCGAGACACCACAGCAAGATATGGCTAGACCATGATAGGCGCCAAGCTATTCTGCCATCACCCTTGAACTCCTGAATTGTAATGCAGTCCTCAGAGAATAACTCCAAAATGTGGGCATTTCATACTTCTGGCACAATGTGTTAATGATCCACCTCCTGTAACTATATATATATATATATATATATATATATATATATATATATATATATATATATATATATATATATATATATATATATATATATATATATATATATATATATATATATATATATATATATATATATATATAAAACGCCATGGAATTCCAGGGTGGTAAGCTTGCATTGTGCCATCAGGACATCAGCTGCCCTTTTTATGACTACATCGCTCACGAGATCTAGAAAGAAAGGGTAGTGGGAGAAAAGGAATGGCAGACCTATTTTTTTTAGCCTTCTACTGAACACCTACTGCGTATAGCAATAGGGACTACCCACAGACGCCCCGCAATCCGCTGGAGAATATCCAGTCCTCCACCCCCCGCCCCCCCCCCCCCCCCCCCCCCGAGAGGGGAGGCTAGTGCATGAATATTCTCAAACAGATCTTGGACCTGCTGGATAGATTTTAGTTTTTGCCGCCCACGACCGGTATCGTCCCAAGGAGGGGGGGATGGGGGGGGGGGGCTCTTCAGGTAGGCATACGGCGTAACCAGAGTTAGTTTGTTCGGGTTTAACGTCCACAGCACCGAGGTGATCATGGACGGCCCTGACGGGCGGGTTATGGGGGTCAGGGAAATCTATTGCCTATGGAGTACGACCTGAACACTGATCAACTCAGGCGCACTCCAAATGTGCCACTTTGATTTACCAGGACCTTTCAACGGACATGCTATGGAACAAGCCCGTCTTTTTTTCCCTGGATTGCGAGTCATTTTTTTCCCCTTGATTGCGAGTCCATTTACCGGGGCCGGAACGGGGGACTCGAACCCACGACCCGGGGATTCCCTTCGCTCTCTTGCTCCGACGCTTAACCGCCTGAGCTATTTCGGACTCGTACGCTAGGAAATCTTATTGACCTCCATTAAACGTGCCCTGATCACACTGTGATCACATTGTAATTTCGTCTGAGAATGCTCTTGCTGTGCTAACGCCATGGAATTCCAAGCTGATAAGCAGGAAAAGGGCAGCTGATGTCCTGATAACACAATGCAAGCTTACCAGCCTGGAATTCCATGGCGTTAGCACAGCAAGAGCATTCTCAGAATTTATTGAAAAAATTACGTCCCTTGGAGCTATTCTGATTGAGTGCATTTTTTGGCTTTGGGTTACGCCTTTGTTATAAGTAAAGAATAATTGCACCACACAATTGCCTAGGTGTTGCTTTTCAAAATTAGTCTTGTCTTCTTCCACTGCAACACCTCATAACGCTTTAGGGATGCAATCCGCGCTGTGCTAGTGGTGCTACCAGTAAAGTCTAGAGGCGGCTTCTAGTACATGCGTTGTGTTTGCAATTTCAGGTTACGCCGTATGCCTACCTGAAGAGACCCCACTTGGGGCGAAACCGGTCGTGGGCGGCAAAAACTAAAATCTATCCAGCAGGTCCAAGATCTGTTTGGGAATATTCATGCACTAACCTCTCCCCTCTCGGGGGGAGGACTGGATATTCTCCAGCGGATTGCGGGGCGCCTGGGGGTAGTCCCTATTGCTATACGCAGTAGGTGTTCAGTGGAAGTCTAAAAAAAAAAGGTCTGTCATTCCTTTTCTCCCACTGCCCTTTCTTTCTAGATCTTATATATATATATATATATATATGAGCATTTGATTAATATACTATTCGCATAGTACCGAAGCGTCGTTTTAACCAACCTGTCAATAATATAATATGTGTTAATTGTAAGCGGACTTTTCAATTATGAAAGTTCTTACCTAGAAACAGAAGAGGCAACATCAGTGTTATTAATGTAGACATCTTCTTCATGGCGATCAGACCCATGCAGTCGAGATCTGCCTACTGCTGACATGAACAAACCCAAAACATGCCGTGTCAAGATTCTCTGTATAGTTTACGTACTGTGTGCTGGTGTGTGATTTTGGACTTTACGGTTACAGAAAAATGCAGTAATTTCAATCGAAAGTATACTCAAGAACATAGTGCGTGAAATCCTCCGATACATTATCTTAAATAAGAATTTTGTTGTTGGTTTTTTGTGTGAGGTTGACGGGAACGATTGAAAAATAACACTATAAAGGTATAATCTAACACATTACGCTTGCGTAAAACATCCACATTTACTAATAATTACTGACTGTTTTGCCACCAAGGTAAACGTTTTTTTTTTTTTAAAGTAAGAAATAAGCTTCATCAACAAATACACAAGTAGTTATACTTTAAGCAAGCAAGTTCATAAAGAAGGAAAAAACCTACCTTTCTCTGATGCAGTTTAGCCTCGCATCAGCCAGCCCCTGCCTATTTGCTAAAAACAACTTACTAGAGGAGAGATTCTGAGGCTGAGAACTACGTTCTCATGTATGGGTGTGTTATTGCTTGCCGCTATTTACAATACTGACCTCACCATTTACGTTCCTTTGTATTAAACTCTTTTACCTAGTTTCATCTGCATGCGGCATAGATTCACATAAGCCCCTGCGACTGCAAGGCTCATGAAAATCTATGCCTCTTGCTGTTAGAACTGGGTCTGGCCCAAGTTTTCTTCAAATTGGAGGTGGTCGAAAGGGTGTGCAACTGAAGATGCCTTTGAAATGAGTCCGTGTATTATGCTGCATCCTATCAGTGCGTGGGAATTCACTGAGAAATCGCAGGCATACAAAGGTACGGAAGGAGTCATTTACAAGACACCTCTCTATCGGAATAAAATAAAATTCAACTATGGAGCCTTCGCACGGCGCAGCTTTTACTGCGCGGGCGACGAGAGGGCAGTAAAAGGAAGGTAAACATGCACGCATAAAAGTAAACACAAAAACAGCCAAGAAGGAACGTGAAAGGTAGCGATTAGTTATGCTTTGGCGTGTTCCTTATTTCTAGCAGATTTTGCAATCTTGGTCAGCCAGTTATGCCTTCATATATGGATCAGTTAGTTAGTTGGTGCGGGGTTTAACGTTCATGGCACCGGAGTGATAATGGACGGCCCTAGCGGGCGGGTCATGGGGTCCATGGACAGCTATTATCCATGGAGAACGATCTGAACACTGATCAATCTGGCCGCAATGCATATGTGCCACTTTGATTTACCAGCACTTTATAACGGACATGCTATTTGAACAAGCCCGTCGTTTTGCCTGGGCATATAACGATCTGTCAGTGATTCGTTTATAAACGTTAAACTATTTTCTTTTCTAGTAAAAGTTTACAAACTATAATGTCACACTCATTGCTAAAAAATAAGTAGTTAGATCTGTACTGACTGCAGCTCTAACCGTCTCCAATGCCTGGCGACACTTCGTCTTAGAAATACAGATACAAACTGTCCAGTAATATTACAGCATATTGCACCTGGCGGGGACTCACGATAATCTATGCCTCTAGCTGATCAGATGAATTCTTTGGAAGAGTACTAAGGAATGCGTACCAAAATAACTAAAAGGAGATTAACCCCTTCACTGCCAGTGGACGCAGACTGTGTTTTGAAAATCATTTAAATTCTAAGTCAAAGATCCACGTCAAAGAAACATGGACACAAAGTGGTTTCAGCAAGAGGTATAGATCCTCATGAGCCCCCGCAACTGCGGGGGCTCATGAAGATTGCAAATGGGTGTTCAGTTCTTCTCGGCAGTGAAATGGTTAAATGAGTCAAGGATTTCTTTAATGGGTGTAAATACCTTCATGTCCTACTGTTTGCTTTGGATTTCAAAATGTCAACATCCTTGTAAGTGATCAAAATAACTTACTACACACCTCGGACACGCATAGCTTCTTTAGCACTGTGTATAACATTTCCAACTATAATTACCCCAGTATAGGTGTGTGGCATACAAATTGAGTAACGATTTCTTTTTACGCTCTTTTGTGCAAGGCGAGTCATTTTGGTCAGTTTTTATTGTCATTTTTTTTTGGTGGAATTTATTTGTGCTTGTTTTGTGTGTTTGTTTTGAGCTTTTGTTTTGTTTGCCATTGATTTTCGTTTTTATTTTAAAATTTTGTTATTTTACATAATTTCCTTCTCACTGCATTCTTGTTTATAATTTGATGATGTTTGTTTGTTGTGATTTTGCTGTGAAAAGATTTTTACTTCAGCTTGTCTCTTGAAAATAATGGATTTTACTCGCTAAACGGTCACATACATCCCACCAAAACAACGGAGAGAGAGAGAGAGAGAGAGAGAGAGAGAGAGAGAGAGAGAGGAGAGAGAGAGAGAGGAGAGAGAGAGAGGAGAGAGAGAGAGAGAGAGAGAGAGAGAGAGAGAGAGAGAGAGAGAGAGAGAGAGAGAGAGAAAATCATACGGACAGACAGCGAGAGGAGAGAAAGTGAGGTGGGGTGGGGGTGTTGAAAAGAAGAGAAAATCAGTGGATGAATCCATTCATTAATGCAATTTTATTTTATTTTAGAACGGTACAGGCACTGACATCATCAAAGACATTTTTTTTTCAAACCTGCCGTTGCCAAACTGTTATAAAACTAACCAAACTAAAAGAATGTAAACAAAATATAAATTCACATGCATATAAAACACACTGCTGTAGAAAACTTAGAGAACATTGCCGGCGTGCACTAAGCGGACACATTTATTACCACTCACATGCACATACACACTTTTTACACGGTCGCACACGGCAAGCCATCCACATCTCTCTCTCTCTCCACATCTCTCTCTCACTCTCTCTAAGTCTCTCTCTCTCTCGCGCGCGCGCGTGCGCGCGCTAGAGAGAGAGAGAGAGAGAGAGAGAGAGAGAGAGAGAGAGGAGAGAGAGAGAGAGAGAGAGAGAGAGAGAAAGAGAGAGAATCAAAAGGAATCGGGAGAACGTCGGCGTGGCGGCACCGCCATACAACGTCAGCCCAACGGCATTGGAAGTGAGTCCGAAATAGCTCAGGCGGTTAAACGTCGGAGCAGGAGAGCGAAGGGAATCGCCGGGTCGTGGGTTCGAATCCCGTCCCGGCCCCGGTAGCTGGACTCACAATCCAGGGGGAAAAAACGGATTTGTTCCATAGCATGTCCATTGAAAGGTCCTGGTAAATCAAAGTGGCACAGTTGGAGTGCGCCTGAGTTGATCAGTGTTCAGGTCGTACTCCATAGGCAATAGATTTCTCTGTCCCCCATAACCCGCCCGCGAGGGCCGTCCATGATCACCTCTGTGCTGAGGACGTTAAACCCGAACTAACCAACCAACCTTTGGACGTCAATCCGCGGATGACCTTCTGCATACCTTGGCTGGAGAAAGATCTACTCTATGCGCTTGCAAACACCCTGACATTGCACACACACCCTCTCAGGCCCAGTACTGAAGGAGGCGCCCTGCTACATTACAAATTACCGATTAAAACACTCAGATCAAATGTTTGCACAGTCAGACACAGCCGTTAGCTTAGCGGATTCATTAGTCTGCAAAGGGGCATAGATTCTCATGAGCCTCTGCAGCACAAGGGGGCGCGTGGCCCAGCACAACGAACACTGCCGGCATAAGGCTCTAGAGATTCGCCTCGCAATGCTGCTACCGCTGGGGTGTGTGAGAATCTATGTCGGGTTATAGCCCACTGAGAAAAGCACTACCCAATAAGCAAAGGGTCTTCGGGCCGACATCGGCCGCTGTTGACCAGCGCACGGCTGTGCGCGGGCCAACTGCGGTCGACTTATACCCTACCGACTTTTGTCCCGGCCTTCTCCTCAGATGAAGGAAGTCATAAGAGGCTGCAGCTGAAGGATAACGGGCGGCTGCGAAGGTACAAAGGGCGAATACAGTCTGAAAATGTAAGGCGACGGAGGTGCTTTGAGCATCTAATTACGTTTACGAGAACACAGGAAGAACAATGCACAGGTAGCGACTAAAACATGTACAAACAGAGAAGGAGAGCCGTAAGTTCTTGAAGTTTGTGAAGAGGCCCCTGACCTTTCGTCTCCTTCTGGGAAGGGTACTGTCGTTTCAGCTGCTTCTGAGGAAGGTACTGTTGAAAGAAACAACAATAAAAAAAAAACCTAGAAAGAGAGCACCCTCGAACCCTGTGCGTGACGGTAGCGGTTTTGTCGCGATGATTTCTACGGGAATCATCGAGACCAAAACCACTACCGACACGCATAGGTTTAAAACTGTAATTAAAGTAAAGTTTACAAAGCAAGCAATATAGGCCAAAACTCTTGTCACATAAGTACTTATAAATATTTGTATGTCAGTATATGTCGATGTCATTAACCCCTTTGCTGTCATTTGATGGAAATTGAGTATCTAAAATATATGTTAATTTGGCCTCAATGGTTTTAAGCATTCAAAGGAACATGGACACATAGTGGTTTCAGCATGTGGTCACAAATTTTAGATTGTCACATAACGACTTTGTACCAGTTGCAGGAGATGAATCGACTATGACAATACAATGGTTGTGCAAGATCAGCCGCTTGACGCCATCAGGCACCAAGCTATTCTGTCACTACCCTAGAATTAGCATGGTCGATCCATTTCCGCCTTTAGTGCAACGGGGTTAACTCCTTCTACCCCAGACACTCCACAGCAAGATAAGGATCGACCATGATAGTTCAAGGGTGATGCCAGAATAGCTTGGCGCCTATGGGCTCCAAGCTATTCTGGCATCACCCTTGAACTATCATGGTCGATTTGTGTCCTGCACTGCAATGCAGTCTTCAGAAGACAGCGGCAACATTTGGGGATTTCGGTCTTGGGGTAGAATGAGTTAAATGGCTGAATCCATGGTAAAGCTGTGACCTAAAACGTGCAATTATTTTTTAACATAACAATAAATATTAAATCTGAATAAGTAAGGAAACAAGGTCCCTACAAAGAAGTGGATGAAACGCAAATGCTCTTTTACCCTTTGCGTGTCGGTAGCGGTTTGTGTCGCGATGACTCCTCAGTGTAGGAATCATCGCGACTAAAACCGCTACCGACACGCACAAGGTTAAATTTAACACTATCCAGACATGCCGCACACAGATACGCGACAAAGGAGCCGCGTCTTAAATGAGCTGACATCGAGTAATTTGATAAGGAGAATCGTGTTTGAAAACAATAACTGGTAACGATGACCACTGTAAAAGTTACCTGCTGTACATAGGTAGCGATTATCTGCCGTGACCGTTATGCCATGCTGGCACGTGCAGTCCCCTTGTATACACACGCCTTTAGTCAGGACGTCTTCGCAATCAGAGTCTACAGCACACTCTGAAAAATGAAGATTGCCTGATGGTTTACGGCAATATATATGAATATGAAAATGAACATGAATATGACATGAAATTTGGCATTAACTCATTGTAGCCCAACACCGAAATCCCAAAATTTTGCCGTTGTCCTCTGAAGACTGCAGTGCAGTGCAGGACACAGATGGACCATGATAGTTCAAGGGTGATGCGAATAGCTTGGCGCCCACAGGCTATTCTGGCATCACCCTTGAACTATCATGGTCGATCCATAGCTTGCTGTGGTGTGTCTGGGGTAGAATGAGTTAAATATGATTATGAATGCTGATATGAATATGGTATTGACTATGACTATGACTATGAATATGGCATATGAATATGTATGACTGTGACTATAAATATGCCTATGCCTATACCTATGAATACGAATATGAATATGGCAATGACTATGACTATGAATATGGCTATGGCTATGAGTATGACTGTGAATATGGCTGTGATTATGACTATGGATATGACTATGACTATGACCATGACTATGCCTCTGACTGTGACTATGAACATGCCTATGCCTATGAATACAAATATAATTATTGACATCAATGTGAACATGAACATGAATATGGCATGGGTCGGGTACTGAATATAAATATAAATATGAATATATTTATTTGAATATTGAGTCCACAGGAAATAAAGTTGAAACGCGGACGCTTTACGATTATAATGAATACCGTACTTTTTCGCCTACCTTCCTAAGAGCTCTAAACGCTTGACGCATTCTTGAAGTGCCGCATTCGAGACTTGGTGCATTCGAATACACGGCATGAAGCTGCATGATAGTTCAAGGGTGGTGTCAGAATAGCTTGGCGCCCATAGGCGCCAAGCTATTCTGACACCACCCTTGATCTATCTATCATGCTCGATCTGTCTCTAGAATTGTAATACAGTCCTTCAGAGGGCAACTTCAAAATTTGTGGATTTCGGTCCTATTGGATCCTGGGGTAGAATGTATTAACAATAATTTGTTTTTTTTTTTTTTTTTAAAGGAATTTACTCTCTTTACAACTGTAATAAAAAATACACTGTACAATATTTAATCCACAAACGGTGTACTTGCAAACCTCTCGAGTACTTACTGGCTTTTTCAAAAGTGTTGTTAATGGCCTTGAGCAAGGGGTATTTGCCTTGCCCACACTGTGTTCCCGTGAAGTCATCAAACGACAGGTCCCATATCATGGCGCCGGCGATACCTCGTTGCACCACAAACATAGCCTGGGGAACAGAAAGGCGAATGCTGAAAATCATATTGTTCCTCGAGTCACCCCTTTCTGATTACTATAGGTGTCGTGAGGAAGTGACCTCCCAATGGGCAAAAGACCACCGGGCTGACGTCGGCCGCCTTTGGCCCGCGCACGGCCGTGCGCGGGCCAACGGCGGCCGACGACGGCCCGGTGGCCTTTTGCGCATTGGGAGGTCACGGTTTTGTATCTTACGACCAAACAACGTCAGACCCAGAATAAACATCAACACAAAATATGCCCTGTTAAGGCAAGAGACAGTAAATCCATTTTTGTGAAAAGCGAAATATTCAATGTATTACGATGAGCTTCGAGCTTTTCACTAGAAATGGACTTGATTAACCCATTTAGCCCCGACAGCCTACAGTAGGAGATGGATCGACATGGTATTTCAAGGGTAGTGCCAGATTAGCATGGCGCCATCAGACCCCAAGGTAATCTAGCACTACCCTTGAATTATCATGGTCGGTCCATTTCCTGCAATCGTTAGGTGACACCTCAAATATTTGAGAAATGCGGCCGTGGAGTTAAATGGGTTAAGCGAGCATATATTGTTTTACTGTGCATATCTTTGTTAGCATGTCAATATCACTGCGGCTCACAGTATCCATGTTTGTGTGTGGAGCTGAATATTATTTGAGCAGAGCAAAAGATTGAGATATCAGTGACAAACATATTCGTTAACTCATTCTACCCCATGACCGAAATCCCCAAATTTTGCCGTTGTCCTCTGAAGACTGCAGTGCAGTGCAGGTCACAGATCGGCCATGATAGTTCAAGGGTGATGTCAGAATAGCTTGGCGCCCATAGGCGCCAAGCTATTCTGGCATCACCCTTGAACTATCATGGTCGATCCATATCTTGCTGTGGTGTGTCTGGGGTAGAATGAGGTAAATAAAAGAGGCCTGAGCAACTGGACATCTATTATGTAAACACTCGTATTGTCATGCTCAACATGCTGACACTTTCTGTTAGTAACATCAGACTTTTTGTACAACTTTTTGCACTCAGAATTCCACCGACCCTAAACAAACATGTTTTACAAGAAAATACTTTGGTATCATATGAAGTGACCTCGATGTTTCAGTTATATTCTTACTCAATGTTTAACCCATTCAGCCCTGACGCGCTACAGCAGGAGATGGGTCGACCATGATAATTCAAGGGTAGTGCCAGATAAGCTTGGCGCCTGTCGGCGCCAAGCTAATCTGGCACTGCCCTGGAATTATCATGGTCGATCCATCTCCTGCAACAGGTGCATAGTCGTTAGATGACGCCTCCAAAATTTTGGAAATACTGCCGTCGGGCTGAATGAGTTAACGCATTTTGAGCGTTGTTTTTGATGTTTGTTTGTTTGTTTGTTTGTTTATTTATTTGTTTGTTTGTTTGGAGGAGGGGGTTGGGGTGATTGCTTTTTGTTTGTTTTTTTCGTTTGTGAGAGGGGGGGGGGGTGGGCGGGCGGGGGGGTGGGGTGGGGTGGGTGGGTGGGGGGGGGGGTTGGGGGTGGGTGGAATCAGAGACAGGTGGCTGAATCAGATGGCATTAGCTACACACAAATGCATGGGGCCATGGATCTATCGGCTTCTAGACTCAACAAGAGACTCTTTGAGCTCAGAAAAAAACAAACAAAAAAAAAACCAACAACGTTTTCAACATCTTTATGTATGTCAGTTCTTCCACCTTAACTAGCTTTCGCTGGGCGCACATATTAGCCACTTCCGTGCCACTGTACGTATACTGTACGCACATTTTTGTTTGAAATCTGCAGGTTCATTCAAGAACCAAAAGCCAACACCGTCCAACAGACATGGATACAATTTAGTCACAGCAAGAGGCATAGGGCCCCATGAGCCACGGCAGTCGCGGTTGCAGTTGGATCGTGTTCACTTTTTTCTCGGTAGTGAATGGGTTAACCTGCGTGATCATGAAAGACTGAAGGAAACACCTGCTAGAGCTTCTTGAGTTGTTGAGGTGTCCGACAATAGATACTTTACTATGTGTAGAAGAACTTGATTTTTTAACACATTCGAGACGTACTGCTATCGGATGCACGACTTTATGGCCTGTATCCGGATGCGGCACGTCTCGAAGGAGTTAAAATTCTAGAGGCTAAACGCCAAACGCTGAAAGTCGTGAAGGTAAATGACTACACGTTGGAGAGTGATTAATTTTTCATATCCTTGCAGCTGACCCCAGTAGCTCCATGTCTTTTGTCTTTGGGCCCTCGACGACCGCAGTGGGCCCGCGCACGGATGTGCGCGGGCCCACTGAGGCCGTCGTGGACCCGAGGATCTTTGCTTACAGGGGAAAGTGAAGTTATATTATTTTTGCCTCGATAATTTCAAATAAAGTTAGCAATTTGCTATACATTTTATATTTTAATCAGACTGGAAAATGATTACTTTTTCTGTGAAGCTTTGTTGATTGTCATAGCCGACCCAGACCAGCTCCTTGTTCCTGGGATCAGTGCCGTACACATAGGGCACGCGAGACTCCTGCATGAACACCTCTGTCCAGCCCTCCTGCCCTTTCCGACAAACCTGTGTGAAACATAACGCAGTGTCAAATCAGTAAATCAGAAAATAAATCGATCGTTTGTTCGATCAGTCAGTCAGTCTGTTAGTCAACCAACCAACAAACCAACCAACCAACCAACAACCAACCAAAAAACCAACTTACTAGTCAACCAACCAAGCAAACAACCAACCAACAAACCAACCAACCCACTGTACCCGGCCACCCATCCACCCACCCACCCACCAACGAACCAACTGCATTCCATCCAACCCCACCAACCAAGCAACCAACTTTTCATTTACTCGAATAGAGTGCTATTGAGGGCTATACATGTCGACTTCATTAGCACGCATTATGTTCACAATGAATATTTCAGTGAGGCATCAAACATAGTGTGACTACACAAAGTACGAATCCAGACACATTTATTAGCTTCAAAGCATGTAAAATCGAGAGAAAAAAAAACGGGTAAAGAACCCAACAGAAACCCAACAAACAAAACCCCTCGCTTCTGAAAAACAAGCACAAAATACCTAAATGTGTGTGTGTGTGTGTGTGAGTTTTAAGTTTATTTTATTTTATTTTTGAACGTTTTCCAAACAATGACATGAACACGTAAGGACCGCATACAATACAAGTACAGCATACATACAAAAAAAAATAGAAATCATA